>JZSA01005360.1:0-27205 GCA_000956155.1 Cotesia vestalis | reverse complement strand
CCTTCGCATCCGAGTTTTTTCAGAATAAAATTTTATCAACCAGTAGCCCATCACCTCAGAATGATAATAATCAAAAAATTAACAACAAAAATGAATTTTTTTAAAATTATTTTAGCTTAAATTGGATTCTTTGCCGATGCTTGGCCGATGCTCGGCCAATGCTTGATTACTATGTTCGGCCGATCACAGGATCCGATATCGGGATGGCGTTACAAGCCGATACTCGCCCAGTCTTGGGCCGACGACATATTCGGATACTTGGCCGATACTTTTAAATCGGCTGCCTGGCTTGGCCCATTAATGGGCCGATCCTCATTTTTTGTATGGGTAACAGAGGGCAAATGCGTGTCTTAAGGAGACCCATTTGTCTATAGGTTCGATTCCCTAGTCGAAAATGCCGATTTGTTTTTTCGGTTAATGTAAAGCTACCAATGAGTCCAACCTCCTAGCCTTCTCCCCATCCCCCTTAAAGTTTTTTTTTTTAATTCGATTGTCCATTTTTACGATGATTAAATTGTAAAGCTCATGAATACATCTTTTATAATTTACTCTATACTATTGGCTATTTTAAATATCTTACTAGTATTATTAGTTGAATAGGATTTACGATAGTAGATCATAAAAATTGTTAAATGAGAAGCATAGTTCCCCTTAACAATTCTATTTAATAAACATTACGACAGCAAAATCGTAAAAATTCGTTCAATTTTCTTACTGTGCATGTAAACGTCTTTCATTAAATAAAGAATGAGATCCTTAAGCAGTTTATCTTGTTATATCTTTGTTGTATTATTTTACCTAAGTTTGAATCTTCGAACTGTAAGCTTATAGAGTGAGTATTAATTATTAAGGTACCTTTTGTCGTTAACAATTAAGAAGTCTCTTGCCCCTTATAGCTATAAATTAATTAAGAAGATTCAAAACAATTTAACTAGATAAGTAGTTAGTATTAATTAATATAGAAACACCAGTAATTTAGGAATAATTAATTGATTTTCGGGTATCATACTTTATGGAATTTCACTCATGAATCTTTAAAAATAAATGAAAAAAAAAAACGTCACCACGTGAAACCAGCTCATTAAATGGATGCTATGACGCTCGTTAAATACTGGTAATTATTCATCTCGAAACTCAGCTTGTATTGTTCTGGAAGATCCCTTTGTTCTGTGGAAGAGTAAGCGAAACTTAACTTTAAAAGGAGTTTACCGCTGTAAGCCAAATAAGTAAAATACCATTGCTGAGATTTAAGCCACATCTATCTCGATAAGACAAGAAAATCTTATAGATAATTCAACGATATGATAATAAAGTTTGCTTGATTATTTATAGCTAATACGTGATTTCTCTTCTTTGTTTACATATTTATCAGTTTATCATAAGTGTTCAAATTGTGTGCAACCAATTTTTTTATATTTTGATAAAGACGTTAATTTTTAAAATATATTTTTTATGTTGCTTTCGTTATGACATATCCCGCGTTAGAATCAAATATTTAAATTTTGTGTTGAAAATAAAATATAAGTGCTCGTTTTTATTTAGACTAATTGTAAAACGCTTTTTTTTCTTTGTTCGACCGGATGGATTACACGCAAGATGCAGTCTGTGCTCGTTGCTAGTCCGAGTAATTTATAATGACAAGTATTTTTATCTCACTCTGATGACACTTGTTACAGAACCGGTTAAGCGTCTAGATCTAACAAGTATCTATCTGGATCATCCTGACCCTCAGTAAGGACAAGGTCTTCGATCTGTTAGTGAATTCAAATGAACAAATTGTAAAAACTTTCCAGTGCAATTCTATAAGTAATGTTCTAGGTTTATCGAAAAAAAAAGTCGCAAAAATCTTGTTATTTTTTATTAGAATAAAAATGTGGAATTCTTTTGAAAAAATTCAATTATTTTTAATCGTGTCACTTTTTTGTTTGCAATATTGTTACGGCAATAAAACTGAAGCTGTGCGATTTCATAGACTTCCAAAACAAGTTATTCCGACATCCTATGACTTACAAATACTTCTGCCTTCTTTTTTCGGTGACTTTAACTATCAAGGACGGGTTATTATTGATATATTTGTGATTGAACCAACTAATGTGATAACACTAAATTACGATGGGTTGAATATTGAAAGTGAAAAAACGGAATTCTTGACTTATGAAATTGATAATCTGACTATTTTGTCTCAATCATGCGACAGTGATAAACAGTTTTTTACAATTCTATTCAATCAGAAATTGAAGGTTGGAAATTACAAATTATTCTTGTATTTTCATGGTGAAGTTCGCAATGATCTTTTTGGGTTCTACAAAAGCTCGTATAAAGTTAGGAATGATACAAGGTATGGTGTCAAGTTTTATTTTAAATATCTTTCAATAATACTTAATTATAACACACAGAAAAAAAGGTTCAATAGAGCCAAGAAAATATTTTTTTTATGAATCATTTTCTTGAACGAAAACAAAATTTTTTTCTGGCACAAGAAATTTCACTTATTCTAACAAAATTAATTATCTTGCTTCAACAAATACGTATCTTGATCCAAAAAAATTTATTTAAGTCAAGAAAATCTTCTTGTTTTGAGAAAATTTCTCTCTTCTTCCAAAAAAATAAATATCTCGATAGAAGTAAATTTTCATTAATATTTTTGTTGATTAACATGTAAAATGGGGAGATCAAATAATATTGAATCATTTTTTTTATTCATTATGTATAATTACACGCTAAAAAAATATAAAATGGGTATCAATTATTCAAGAGAAAAATTTTCTCAATTTGAGAAAATTTTTTTCTCAGCTGAAGTAGGTGGCGCTGCTTCCCTGAAGTATCTGAAAATGTTGATCAACTATAAAAAATTATTGTATCAAGTATTTATGATAATTTGAATTAAGAAAAAATTCCTTTCACCAAGAATAGAATTTCAAGAAAAATTCTTACTTCTGCCAACACAACTTCGGTCTTCCTTCAGGAACCCGAAAATTTTCTTGAGCAAAAAATTTTGTTCTCCAGTCAAGAAATTTTTCTTTCTGTGCAGTTTATGATTTTCGTTTTGAATATGATTGAAATGAAAAAAAAAAATAAAGATATTTTTCTTGCATGTCTTAAGCACAAGCGTTCAAGTATATTCTATTATTGCCTATCAGTCAAGATCTCAATGTTTTGTCAGTAAATAATACCTAAAAATCATAATTTACATATAAAAAATACAAAAAGCTTACTGTACGAAAAAAAAAAATCATCGTTGAACTTATCAACATTCTTTTTCAAATCAGTTGACGGCTATTTTCACTTTAAAAAATGGTTGTAATCTTATGGTATAAATGTCTCAAATTTTTATAAAAGAGAAAATCCCATACAAAAAATGAGGATCGGCCCATTAATGGGCCAAGCCAGGCAGCCGATTTAAAGTATCGGCCAAGTATCCGAATATGTCGTCGGCCCAAGACTGGGCGAGTATCGGCTTGTAACGCCATCCCGATATCGGATGATGTGATCGGCCGAACATAGTAATCAAGCATTGGCCAAGCATCGGCCAAGCATCGGCAAAGAATCCAATTTAAGCTAAAATAATTTTAAAAAAATTCATTTTTGTTGTTAATTTTTTGATTATTATCATTCTGAGGTGATGGGCTACTGGTTGATAGAATTTTATTCTGAAAAAACTCGGATGCGAAGGTATTCGAACCTGGTCCGTCTGCGTGGAAGTCTCAAGCGGCGTCACGGGTGCTGCTAACTGATCTGAGTGTAGCGTTCTTAGATTAACTATTAACTATTTCAATGTTCAACAATCAATTTTTCTCAGTATAATTGAGTTAACTTGATTGTTGTTAGGAATTTTTTTATTTATTTCATAATTGAACAATTTCTGAATTTTAATAATAAAATGACTTTCCAGTTTTTTAAAACTTTTCATTTCTTAAGCAAAAAGTTAAAAATTAATTAAAAACGAATGATTTATTAGTAAATAAATATATTTATTAAAAATCATTGGTTTCTTGCTAAAATATATATATTTTTTTTCTAATACAAATGACTAAAAGAAATAGGTTTAACTGATTGGGTAATGTAAAAATTTATCCTAAAAGTCCGCCAAAAAAATATTTATTAACTTATTAAATCTATTTTAATGGAAACAATTGTCGATTTAATGTTACTAAGCTTGATGAATAATAAAAATATTGAAAAAAATTAAAAAATTATCAATGTAATACTTACAAAAAGAAAACATTGTTATAATAATTTAAATTGTTGTTTTCTTCTAAAAAAATGTCTTAAGATATTTTTCAAAAATCGATTTACTAATTTTTAGTACATATTAGTTTATAATATATTATATAAATATATTAATTTTCAATTTTTAATATTAATTATTGATATCTAAGATCAATCTAAGATTATTTTAGTTTAAATTTGATGACTATTAATGGTACTATTCAATTTCTGTTCTAGTTTTCAAGATGGGTAAAACAAATGCAGAACACTGTAAAAACTATTACACGACATGGCACTACCATAGATGCTGTATTTGTACGATATCTCAACGCTTTTAATACAAAACTTTTCTTATCATATTTTAGTTATTATAAGCCACTGATTACTGAAGTTCCGATTCAGACATTACCGGAAGATACTATGGAAGTGGACATCATTTAATTAAAAATACAATTCGAATATTAAGACAATTTATGTTAGACTTAATGTAAGAAAGTAAATATTTATTTATTTAATTTTTCAAATTTAAACTGAACTTTGTTGATTATCCTTTTCCAATCCTTCTATTATTTACTTTTTATTAATTATTTGCATGCAATTAAAAACTATATTTTAATGATGCCAAAGAAGTATAACTTCTCACGCGCGTACATAAGTTCACGCACCCATTTTTTTTAATCTCCTTATCTGCCTCACGGAATGTTGTGGAACAAAAATTGCAGTTTAGTATCGTTTTGTTTCGTTATAATAATTTTTTTTCGGCTTGTAGTTGGAGGACATCTGTCTTTCAAGCAGTCATACAAAAAAATCTATTATTCAAGACAGGTGATACTATAATCAATTGTGTAGCTGCTTGATCGCAAGGAATACAATCTTTAATTAGTTATTTTTCTACGATTCACGCACTAGAATGGAAAAAAGTGGTCAATTCGAATAAAGAAAATACTATCCGCGGAAAATTTAAACGAGCTTTGAAATTAAATTGTAAATAAAACTGACTTCTTGTAATTATTGTATTGTAGAATTTATTGCTTAATTTATTCTTGTAGTGTACAGTAGATGATTATTCTTCTACGATTGTTGTCTGAGAAGAATTATTTAAAAAACAAAAATAGTTTGAAAGCTATTAATTGAAAATTTAGTGTACATATTTTAACTACTTTGATAAATATACAGTCGTTGTCATTGATTTGTAACGGTTGACAATGATTCGAGTAAAATAAAAAATTATCAATTTGGACATCTCTCACTAAAAATTTCAATTAATAATATGTTTAGAAAATAAAAGAAATAAACGAAACTATGAATAAAATTCACATAAAATAAATAATTGTAAGCTCAGACAAACATAATTATCGAAATTTATCCAAATAAAAATTACTATACATAAACATAATAAAAGATGAAAAATTCATATGTAGTAAATCACCAGAGAAATAATTTGAATATTAAAAACTATACAAATAAAATGTTTCAAATAAGTTTGACGTTTCAATTAAAAGAAAATAAATAAAATATTAGTCTCCTTATAATTACAGTCTTAAAAATAAACAATATCAAATAACTATAGTTCAATATAAAGACATTTACTAAATTATTAGATCATATTATCATACAAAAGTAAAATTGAAAAGGCTTAAAATTAGAAAATAGTCAATTGAAACAATTTAAATTTTAAAAAAATGGAAATATAAAAAAAAGATACAAAGGAAATTAAAAAATAGTGACAAACCTAAATTCAGACAATTCTAATAAAAGTCATCAAGGTTATTTGACTTATAAACTAATGAACAACTATGAATATAAAAAAGCTTTGCAAATGAACATCTCTTATTACGGACAAGAAAATTCGGAAATCTCTCAATTTGGACATCTCTCATTAAAGAATACAAAAAAAAAATAAAAAATACAATATTCATAGATTAAAAAATTATGACGAGGGTCATTACGGCGTGTTTATTTGAGCTATTACTTATTTTTTAATTTTTTAATCTATGAATAAAAAAAATAAAAAAGAATAAAAAAAATAAAAAATACAATATTCATAGATTAAAAAATTATGACGAGGGTCATTACGGCGTGTTTATTTGAGCTATTACTTATTTTTTAATTTTTTAATCTATGAATATTGTATTTTTTATTTTTTTTTTTTGTATTCTTTAATGAGAGATGTCCAAATTGAGAGATTTCCGAATTTTCTTGTCCGTAATAAGAGATGTTCATTTGCAAAGCTTTTTTATATTCATAGTTGTTCATTAGTTTATAAGTCAAATACCCTTGATGTCTTTTATTAGAATTGTCTGAATTTAGGTTTGTCACTATTTTTTAATTTCCTTTGTATCTTTTTTTTATATTTCCATTTTTTTTAAATTTAAATTGTTTCAATTGACTATTTTCTAATTTTAGGCCTTTTCAATTTTATTTTTGTATGATAATATGATCTAATAATTTAGTAAATTTCTTTATATTGAACTATAGTTATTTGATATTGTTTATTTTTAAGACTGTAATTATAAGGAGACTAATATTTTATTTATTTTCTTTTAATTGAAACGTCAAACTTATTTGAAATATTTTATTTGTATAGTTTTTAATATTCAAATTATTTCTCTGGTGATTTACTACATATGAATTTTTCATCTTTTATTATGTTTATGTATAGTAATTTTTATTTGGATAAATTTCTATAATTATGTTTGTCTGAGCTTACAATTATTTATTTTATGTGAATTTTATTCATAGTTTCGTTTATTTCTTTTATTTTCTAAACATATTATTAATTGAAATTTTTAGTGAGAGATGTCCAAATTGATAATTTTTTATTTTACTCGAATCATTGTCAACCGTTACAAATCAATGACTACGACTGTACCTATAACATGAGCGCTTCAGACATGCCCATTTAGACTTACTCAAATTTTTTTATCTTTCTAATAATAACAATTAAACTTAGTATGATTTCAATTAGAGATAAAATCATGAACGATATAAAAATTATTTAACATAAATCGCCCTTTAGTATTTGAAAGCATTATTTTTGTTTAGATTCAATCAACCCTATTAAATTATTTTTCCCTGAAACACAAACCTGTAATGAATATAAACAAAGGTTAAATTCAATTTTCAGGTGGATGGGAGTCACCCAGTTTTCACAAACGTTCGCTCGCCGTGCTTTTCCATGTTTTGACGAGCCATATATGAAAGCCACTTTCAAGCTCCATTTTGGTCATTATCGCAATCAGACAATTACGTCAAATACAGTAACGGAACGGATAAGTCCTACGTAAAATACAGACTATTATAAAACTTTTTTTCATCATTTTTTTAGAATTGAATGTACTTTTTATATAATAATAGGTTCCCGACCAGAAATTTATGTTCGGTAGTGGTTCGGTCCGAATTAGACATGCCAAGTTTCAAACTCGTGCCAAATCAGAAAGCCAAAGTTGAAAGTCAGCTCACATCAGTAAGTAACGCATTCACGAGTTGCTGCTCAACTTGGCTTCCGACTTAGGCTGAAGTTTGGACACCACACTTGTTGGTGATTATCTAAATCTCATTCGCTCCGAATTTGGTTACCTAGCTAGGCAACAATTCGGAAACTTAATTAGCAAGGAAAAATCCAAATTTAACTCTTCCTTCATTTTTACGTTCTTTACTACAATTCGAAAATTGATAATAAAGAATCTTTATTCAGTATTGACTTTTACTATTTTTAATATAAATTTTGAATTTAGAGCTAAATTTTTCAAACATTAAGTAAATAAAAAAAAATAATAAATAAAAATGTTTGGCAAATTTTCGGTTACCGTTACTTACTATCAGCTAGACATTTCAATGATATGCCAGATTATGGCAAGGGCATAGATTTTTGAAGTTACTCACTTACTTAATTGAGTAATTAATTAATACTTAATACTTTTAATACCTTAAAATTTGGAGATCTGATAAAAACTCAATTTTTGAAAAATTGGGTAGAACTAATAACTTCCTGATTTTTCAAAATCTTTGATTTTTTTTAGCAAGAAGTCACATCTGATCAAACCTGATTATTTAATCTTAAATGTTGATCCTACTACAATAATGTTGTTTTTTCAGGTCTCGTGACTTTGACCTATCTTGACTTGAGCAGATCTCAACTTTTTTTGTGGACATTTACAAACCAAACCAAAAATTTGATTACGACTTTATTATGTTTTATCGAATGATTAATTTTTTTTTATCCTCAAAATATAATCTACTTTTGATGACATTTTTATAAAATTCGCTGACCAATCTTAATTTTCATGTTTCAGAAATACGTCGAATTATATTATAACGTCAATGAAAAAAACTCCAAAAATGTCGACGTATTTAATTGGATGGTCCGTTCACGATTATAATTATCATGAATCAGTCGATTTACCTGGGTTTGGATTGTGGGCGAGAGAAACGATGGTAGAAAAAGGTTCATTAGCATTACAAAAAGGCAGATTAATTTATTTAGCATTAGAATCATACCTCAACATAGAAAATCCCATTAAAAAAATTGACCACGTAGCAATTAGTGATTTTCATTTTGGTGCAATGGAAAATTGGGGTATGATCACATTTCGTGAGTCAAGAATCATTTTTAATGAAAAAACTACACCAATAGACGTTATACATAGCGGACTTACTACGATGGGTCATGAATACGCTCACACGTGGTTTGGTAATCTTGTAACTCCAGAGTTTTGGAACTTTGCGTGGCTTAAGGAAGGATTTGCTACTTACTTCTCTTACATCGCTCGATCAATCATTAATCCGGATGATAGAATGATGGATTTGTTTGTGGTTGAAAACTTACAGAGTGCACTCTTCAGTGATTCTACGGCACATAATCGGACCATGAATGGTAGAGGTGATGGAGAAGCTGATAACATTATGGGTTACGCTGATTTTAACGCCTATCAAAAAGGTGCTGATTGATTACTTTCACATTCTTAGTTCGAGGAACCATTTCTTCGGTCGGAGTATTAATAAAGTTTGGAAAATTCAGAAGTCTATGCCTCATATTACTTACTTGATTTTGCGCGCCTCATAAGTGAAGCGTTGAGGTGGGTACTACTGTCACTTCACGCAAAACAACTGATTTTTCAAACTTAAAATGTCTCTATTTATCACATATTGCACTTGTAAAATAATATATACACACACATATCAAGAAAAAACCCTATGTTTAACACTCATGATATTTTTTATGCTATTTTTGTTATTTAAACTAGTTAAAAAACTGTTTAAAAAAGTTCTGTCTTGGACGTCCATGTGTCTGTATGTGCGGATCTCGTATCTTGTGGTCACGATAACGATAATTATATATTAGCAATATTTCGTTACATAACACATTTTTACAAAATTATTAAATAACAAGAAATTTTAGAAAACTTTTTTAAAATTCTTAAGTAGAAATTTCCAAAAGAAAAAATTTAAAAAAAATTTTCTCAAAGAAATTCTAACAAAATTTTTAAAATTTTTTAAAAAATTTTATAAAAAAAAAATTTTTTTTAATTTAAAATTACAATTTAAAAAAAATTAAAAAAAAACAATTTTGGATTCAAGCAAAATATAATTTTAAAAATTCCACACTTTTTTAAAAAAAATTTAGTTTGATGTAATTCAAAAAATTCAAAGGAGAAATTTTAGCTTAAAAAAAAATGACTTTGGACGACTTAGCTGTCAGGTAATCAATTTATGCTTAAATAAACTATACATAAACGAGCAGTATACATTTTTTTTATGAAAAATGTTTGAAGTTAGTGACTTTCGATATTTTACGTGAAGTGAGAAAGGAAATAGTAGCCATAATCTATTGGTGTCTTTTTCTTGCCTATGAACGTCCTTAAACTAAGAAATTTTTATTAGTTTAAGAATTTTTCTACTTAAATGTTTTTCAAAATTTTTTACTTGATTCAAGTAAATTTTTTTTTTTCTGTGTAGTAAAATTTTGGTTGAATTTTGGTTACAATTCCTAACTAATAATTGTCTCTTTTGAATTTAATCTGATTTTTTTTTAAGAAAAAGTAACTTAAAAGTTCTGAAATTTGAAATTTAGTAAATTTTTGACCGAATTGTAAAAAAATTTGGATCAAACAATTGAAATTTCAAAATTTCTACTAAACGATTATTTCAATTCAGTTCCGCTTTTTGGGGAAGAAAAATAATTTTAAATCTTTGAAATTTGATAAAAAATTGTAATTTTGATCGACCATGCCTTCATAAGTCGTCTAGTATACAGTAAAAAATTTTGCGTCATTTTTAACACAAAAATATGTGTAAAAAAAAATTTAACATAAATTTTGTGTCATTTTAACATAAATGTTTTGTGTTAAAAAAATAACACTTTTTTGTGTTAAATGTTACATAAACTTATGTCAAAATAATCCATGGTTCATCCGAAGATTTTTGACACTTGTAAGTGTCGAATATTTACACAATAAAATGTTAAGAAGTGATCTCCCTAGATTGATAATGCTTAACATCAATTATTTTCAATGAAAAACATTCAAGTTATCAAATATGTGGAACTTTTGTATCAATAAAGGGATTAATTGATAATCTTAATATAAAATTGAGATGAGAATTATGGTATAGTAATATGTTGACCAAACTATTCGTGATGTGATTGGTTGAATATATTATAAGCATGAAAATATATGCAAACTCTATAGTCAAGGCGCGCGTTTGCGCGCGCAAATTCAAATTCTAGTTCGATAAAATAAACATTGTAGCAACAGGACATTTTTTTACGGTTTTATTATAAAATAGTAAAATAATTATTTACATGAAATAATCAATTAAAATAACAAATTCTTTTTCGTAAGTTTCATAAATTTTCCAGATAGACATCTGCCAATTTCAATATCATCTAAACAATATTGTAAAATAATTATATTAATTAAAAAACTGTTATTTATTTTGAAGAAAGTAAACGTTCAACAAGAAATATATAGGCTTTGGAAGTTAATTATTTTTATTAAAAATATTTTACACTAAATTAAATTGACATTTACGTTTGATACACTCAAATCACTTTCCACCAATGAAACTTTAATTTAACAATCACTTTTGAGTTTTTTTTAAATATACTTTTAACAAAAAAAAAATTTTGTAAAACAAAATTTTTTCGATGTTTATATGACATGAGATGTGGAATGTACAAGATGGCGACGATTATCTCGCCTAAAAAAGTAGAGAGCAGTTTCTGACACATGTTTATGTAAAATCAACACAACTTATATGTTGATTTTATAATGACATTTTTGAAATGTTACTTTTTTATAAGATAACACTTTTTTTGTGTTGGAAAAAATGGGAACTAATTACACAATTGTATTATGTGAAATTGACATAAAAAAGTGTTAGATATTTGACACTAAAATATTTGACACGGTGAATTTTTGACGCGATGACGGAAAATTTTTTACTGTGTACTTCTATTAGTTGTATATATTTGTTGCAAGTAAAATAGAAATAAAAATAAAAATTAATTGTTAAGTAAGGTAAAGCACCCAGTAGATAAAAATAAGAAATTCTGAAAACCGTTCAAATTCGCGTTAAATGCCACATAGAGGAAAAATCAAAATTTTCAAAAAATTCAAATTTTTGAAAAAAAATTTTTTACCCAAAAAATTTTCATTTTCAACAGAAAACCTCTACAAAATTGTATTTTTAAGTCAGTTAATTAAATAAATAAAAATATATTCTTGAAGCTAAACATAATCATAACATAAAGTATATCACAGTCAACCGATTGAGTTGATGTATACAAAATGAGTATTGCTCTCTTAAGTATTCCTGCTTGGACCAGCGGTAACGTGAAGGACTGACGACGCTAAGGACCCCAGTTCGAGCCCAACCAACCCCAAGAATTTTTTCAATCGATAAGTCTATTTCAATGCAAATTAAAATCGTAAATAATTTCAAATATGATATTAGTATCTGATCCTAAATTATTTTTAATTTTTTCAAGAATTATACTATTTTTTTCCAAAATTTAGATTGGGTTTTGATGGGGATTTCCCCATTGGGGTCCAAGAGGGATAGCCCAATGAGGACCCCATTGGTCTTTGCGTTACATCCCAATGTGGGGCCCAACAGGGGATCCCAATGTGGACCCCATTGGTTTTACTTTTAAATTTCTAGTCGGGACGTAGAATGCTTCCAACTGCGTGAAAATCTTTCGTTTTGTTTGTGAGTTATCGATGTCGAAAGAAAACCTAAAAAAGTCTTTTTTCGGAATTACTCTGAAATTCCTAGTTCGATCAATTCAAACTTGAAGATTCTCTATAAGCTTAAAAAACTGCATCGAATGCCGCCCACCGTGTGACAATCGGTTGATTTACTCAAAATTTATTGCGGTTTGAACATTCAAAAAATAGTGTTTTATCAAACATCCATCAGACTTGTGAGCTCGGAAAGCTCAAAATTACACGAAAATTATAGTTCTGAGCTCAAAAACGTAATAAGTGCAGTCTTGAGTGCATAATTATGAAACTAGCGGGAAGTTACAGGGGTGACCTTTAGGGTCAACGGTTTTCCTAATTTTTTTTTTTTAACAATTGAGTGAGCGTTTTGAGGCATGTACTTTTGTATTTTTGAAATTTTAATCAAAGAAATTTTTTCTATCGACAAGTTGATATTTCTTGAAAAATTTTTCAAAATTATTTATTTTGTGATGAATTTTCAAAAAAAAAATCTGATTTTGTTAAAAAAAAAATTCTTAACACCATTTCTATAAATTCAAGTGTTATGGACCGTAGAACTAAATAATTGTCTTTCACTTTAATTAAAAATTGTCTTCTTATTGCAAAACTTTATCAAATGTAATTGAAGAAACATCTATCAAATAGATTTAATGTTTTTTTTTTACACGTCTTCTTTCCTTAGGTTCATCGATAGTTCGAATGATTTCTCGGTTAATGGGGTCTGAACCATTTTTACAAGCAATAACATCATTTTTAAGAACCAAGTAAGTGAATAAATAACGTAAAAAATCATCACTTTTATAAAGATTTTTGATATTTGAGATTATCTCTCGAAAAATTGTCAAAAGAAAGTATCTTTTCAACATTTGATAATTCATAACATCTCAATGCATACTTTAATCGTCGTCTTGATTAATAAAAAACAAAACATTCTTTCAGTTTATACAACTACGTAACGCCTGAAATTCTTTATGAGCACTTACAAAATTACTCAAACGGAGGAGGAAAGTTGATGAAAGACATAAATATGCGTGAAGTTATTGAAAGTTACGCAAACCAACCCGGGTACCCATTGATAACCATCAAAAGAAATTATTCATCTGGTTGGATAGAGATTTTGCAGGAACGTTTTGATCTGCATTCAAACTGGAGCAATCCAAAGCTACCGCTATGGTGGGTCCCTTTGAGCTTTGTTTCCAAATCGCAAGCAAGCTCAACAACCTCATCACAATTTGGTTCCGCCTGGTTGGCGGCTAAAGATAAGGGCTTAATAAAGATAAATAGTGATCCTCAAGACTGGATCCTCTGTGATATTGACAAGATAGGGTATTATCGCGTAAACTATGACTCTTATAACTGGAACATGTTGATTGAACATCTGGGTACCGATGAATTTGATACAATTAAGCCGATAACACGAGCCGCGCTCATCGACGACGCTTTCAATCTTGCCCAAGGCGGTTACATTTCCTACAACATTTCATTTCGTCTCATCAATTATCTCGGCAAAGAAACAGAATACGAGCCTTGGTTTGCTTCACTTAAATCCCTCTATTTTCTGAACCAGATTTTCCAAGACTTACCCACTCTCCGTGTTTCACTCCAAGTAATCAAAGTTTCTCAATATTGTCTTAGTTTGTCAATAGATTAAAGCTGTAGGATAACTTCATTTTGTAGCGCTACTGTTGTTAAGAGTTTTAATTCTTCTTAAATACTTTCAGAGTTATACCATCCAGCTTTTAAAAACTATCTACCAATCGTTTTCTTTTGACAAGACTCAAGATTCTTTGAGAGAAAAACTTCTGCGCCAGTTGATACTTTCCGCAGCATGTGAAATGAATGATCCACATTGTCTGAAGCAAGCTAGATTTAAATTTACTAAGTGGATTAACGATTCTTCAGAGATGTAAATTTACTTTTATTACGGTCGTTTAAAAACAAAGATAGGTCATTTATTTATTCATTTGCGCAGTGTTGATCCAGATTTAAAGAGCTCTATCTACTGCAGTGGGATTCGATTCGGGAGTGATGAAGACTGGAAAGAAGTCTTTAGCAGATTCATTCTCACTGATTTGCATACTGAAAAGGAACTATTGATGAAAGCACTGGGGTGTTCAAATAATAAAATATTGATTGACAAGTATCTAGAATTTCAGTAATTATTTTTATAGGCCATTACAAAATTATTTTACAGGTATATTTTTTTAGATTTTTAAATTTTTCGATAACGGCTCATGAGCCTGAATTGCCAAAACAGTACCGAACTCTGATAATTAGTGGAATAATTAATGGTCATCGAGAAAATACCAACTACACGCTGGAATTTATAGCAAAAAACTTTGAAGAAATAATCAAGATGCGAGGCAGTAAATTTTTAATGGATGTGCTGAATTTAATCAAAGTTAGAGTAACTTCAATAGAGATTCTAACACAGGTTTGTAAAAGATACAATCGAAACTTGTGACAATTGATATGAACATATAAAATAAATAAGTAATGTTACAGTTTTCGTCATTGGTGAAGAATAATATTAGTAACTTGGATGGTATGGAACAAGCCAGAAATGCTGTCAATTATGCTGAACGATCAATTGCATGGATTAAGAAACATTCCACCGTCATTGAAAATTCTGTAAATTCACAGTTGTATATGTAGTTTTTTTTTTTTTAACATGATATTATGTTTTGATAACAAAAGCTTATAATGGATCAGGAATAGTTAGGAAAAGTAAAAGTGTAATTTCCTACGAATGGTTCGAATATTTACTGTCGATAAGAAGGAAAATATTTGTGCCTGCATGTGCTACAAGCTGTCATACATCAAATGTGGTAAAGGATGCAATTTTATTACGCAAGTGTATCAATGTTTGAAACAGAAATGGTTTGGTGTAAATTTTTGAAGCTTCACTGTTAAAAATTTTTGTAAAATTATATTCATAGTACAAAACAAATAAAAAGTAAAATTACAAATCAGTGTGTAGCAATGCGGAATAAAATACAATTCACGTAATTTTTCAACACCTGTCAGAAAATCTACGAAGATGTATTGTAATTTTACAATTTTCATGTATAAACAGGCATTGTAATATTACAGAACCGTTCGTCAATTTTTAAGAAAAAGCTTTTTATTTTGCAAACATTATTTGTGATCTGATTCGGCATAATTGTATGTAAAACTTAAAAAAAAGATTGTAATTTATATTACAATAATCTCATAAAAAATTTAAAAAGCTTTTTTTTATTTTTACAATTTTCATTGTAAAATTACACAGTGCATTGTAATCTCATCAGACAATTTTAATTATATTACAGGAATTGTAATTCTACTTCACTGTTTTTCAATTTTAAAAACAATACTTTTCAGTTTTACAAAAATGAAACTGATGTATCAAAAAACAACAATGTCCTTCATGTTTATTTTTACTAATTTTTAGTCAATAGTTGTTTATTTGCAATAATAAATTCGAGGCATCAATTATCTTTCATAAATTTTAATATTACGCTCAAACGATCATTTCGAAATCGATATTTGAATGAGTATATGTTAGACTTTAATTTTTATAATGTTCAATGAATTATAAACAATGTAAAAGTTAGTTATTTTCCATCAATAAACAGCATTAAATAACAAGATAATGTAAATAATAAACAATAAGCCGTAATGCTCTATCACCACATAGGATTAGCTTATCAGAATAGTGAGATGTCTTGTAAAATTACAATAGAAATTTTTAACTGTGTTGTTTTTAACTGATTTATTCGCTATTTGGGTTAAGATTGTAAAAGTGAACAAGGGCTAATTTATATGAGTGAAATTCAAAAATAATTTTTTATTGAAAATAATTTATGTTAAAGTCATTTTAAGATTAACATTTAGATGTATACTAGGAAAATACCCTGATAGCCAGCGCTTTCTTAGATAATAGTTGACTTTCCGCAGTTACAGTTAACTCAATATCAAGTTTACGGTAATTCTTCACGGAATATAATATAAGTTATAAGTAAATTGACGAAAATCTACCGCCGCAATTGGGTTACAAGTTAACAATCAAACTTGTAGTTAAATTTCCTGTCAACTTTACTACAACTTGACGAAAATACTTGCACAGCAAGTCTTGACGTCAAACTGCAAAGTGACCTACAGGCAGCTTAACTGAAACCGCTTGTTTTTCCAACTCTTTCCGTCATGTTAGCTTCAAATTGCGGCAGTAGATTGACGACAAGTTTCAGTAAAGGTAACTAT
Organism: Cotesia vestalis; assembly: GCA_000956155.1. Classification (NCBI taxonomy): domain Eukaryota; kingdom Metazoa; phylum Arthropoda; class Insecta; order Hymenoptera; family Braconidae; genus Cotesia; species Cotesia vestalis. The sequence goes on along the minus strand of JZSA01005360.1, from coordinate 10,529 downwards.
CAGGGTAGAATACAAAATTTTTGATAAGCAGTTTTGGTAATGGTTCCTAAATTATCATACAAATATGTTTATTTCGACAAAAGCATGAAAATATTTTGTTTTTATACTGTAAAAAATCGAGAATAAATTTTAAACAGCTGTATCGATCAACTCCAAATACCAATCAACTCTTAATATTAAAAAACCACGTCGATCGCTGCCAGCCCGGTCAAAATCGGTTGATTCGTCCGAGAGATATCGTGAACGAAAGAAAACAAAAAAAAAATGTTTTTTTCAGAATTACTTCGAAGTTTATATTTCAATTAATTCAAACTTAAATATTCTTCACGAGGCTTGAAAAACCGCGTCGAATGCCACTAATCGTGAAAATCGGTTAGTTCATTCAGAAGTTATTGCGGTTTGAAAATTTAATAAATAGTGTTTTATCAAACTTCTACCACACTTTTGAGCTTAAAAGCATAGAAAAACTAACTGATTAAGCTCGAGGAGCTAAAAATAACACATAAATTATATTTTTGAGCTCGAAGAGTAAATTGCTGCGACAATACGGTAACTTGCTGCCGCAAGTAAAAGCTCTTGTTTTTTTACTTGCGCTTTATTTACATGTACAAATGTTTTCTCTGCTAGCTGTTCTTATTTAATTAATAAAATAAACGAGTTTTGTTAATTATGTTGAATTAAATGAAGGACCGTTTATAATAAGTTTTATATTGTTATGCTTATAAATTGAGACACCTCAGAAAACCAAATAAAATGGCTGAAACATCGCGGAATCAATAATCTGCGTTTACCAATTTTTGTCCAATTATCTGTTAATATTAATATTTTTCTTTGTATTTTAATTCATTATAGAGAGTTGTGTATGACTGTTTCGAGTGCTATATCCATAAAATTAAGCAAAATAATTTATTAGAAATAATAATAGGCTTTCAGACCGGATCATGCATGAATCGGGTTGCAAAATGACCATGCTTGATCAGGCCTGATCAGGTTAATTCATGACTGATCAGACATGGTCATTTTTCATGTCTAATCAGGCCTGAAGACTCATGCCTGTTCATGGCTGATCATTTTTTTTTCGCGGTAAGTTAAAAATACTTGGTTAAAATATATATGTATTAGGATGATATTTTTGAAAATATTTTTTTGTTTGACGTCTCAACAGTTTCTTTAGTGTAAGAAAAAATTTTTCCTGCCTGAAAATATCAAAAATATCATCCGAATATGTATTCTCTTAAAAACAATAAAATACTTGGTCGAAAGATGACGTTCTTGAATCGAGATTTTTTCGATTTTTATTTAGGAGTTAAAATTTATTTATTCAAGCTTAATTTTTTCTTCAATTGAAAGATGTAAATATTTCGAAACAAGACTGAAATTTTGAGAATTATTTACTTAACTTGTTTTTTTTTGTGCTCATTTTATTTACGAAAACTTGCTTAGAAAATGCATTAAAAGTTTCCTTCTCTTTAACAGGATTAATATTTACAGTTTTAATCATACTACAAAAGTCTAATACGTCAATCAAACACTGATTATAAAAGCGTAAGTAATATAAATAGACGTTTATAACTCTGAACCGAGTTTAGACGCCAGAGGATATAGTCATAATGTGTTACAGTAAATTTTGTAATTTGTTTTTAATAATTTTCTTGTTGTTAAAATATTCTCAAAGTATTCTTACATCTATTGGATCTGCAAAAATAATTCCTGAAAATTATAATTTGCTTTTCGCATTTACCGAAGAGAATGATTGTAGGAAAAAATGTACCTACAACGGTCAAGTAAACATAACAATGAAAGTAATCGGTAGAGCTGACACCTTTACAATACATGCTGATCCGAAAATGAAAATTCATAAGGAACAAACCCGGTGAGCTTATTCAAAATAAATACTTTTTTCGCTAAATAACTTAAATGTTTGATAATTAGTAAAGAAGTGACCGTTCACATGTAAAAAAAACCCTGATAAATTCAGGCCGCGTGAATATAAGGGCCTTTACATTCATGCAACGTGAATTTAAGGTCCTTACATTTACATGGCGTGGATTTATCAGAACTTTTTTACGTATGAATCGACATGTCTAATTGGTAAATTAACTGAAGGAAAATTTCTATAGTCATATTATCTTATAAGTACAGTAAAATCTCTATAAAGTTCCGCTGTGAATAGTTCCGTTCCCTTCAATGTTCTCTCCTTCACTTTAATATTTTCCCTTTGTTTGCACGACATTAGGCAGAGCATATTTTATGTGTGAAAGCATATGTGTAAGGTCGATAAGATAGTTATTTTATAAACCTGCTTTGCCTTATCATTATAAAAATATAAACATAACCCCTGCTGTATCAATAAAAGCATTAGTAAACATGTAGTGCATATTATAAAAATAAATACTCATTTGGTTATTAATAATTATTATAATATTACACAGAAAAAAAAATTTCTTGAACCAAGAAAATTATAAGGAAGACCGAAGTTATTTTGGAGCAAGAAGAAATTTTCTTGGCTTAAAAAAATTTAACTTCGTTCAAGAAATTTTTAGTCTTCTTTAAGATTTTCTTTATTTAAGAAAATTTACGCTTGACTCAAGACTTTTTTCTTTCTGTGTACTCACTATCAAGTCTCAGTTCATAATGTCAAATAATTTAATTCATGAAATTGCTCAAAAAGAGCTAATTTTGGAAAGTAAGTCTTCCCGTCGCTTAACACTTCAACAAAAAATAGAATTTATTAAGCTGCTTGATGAAAATCATTCGAAAACTGATATAGCTGATCAGCACACAGAAAGAAAAAATATCTTGAGTCAAGCGTACATTTTCTTAAATCAAGAAAATCTTAAGGAAGACTGAAAATTTCTTGAATGAAGTTAAATTTTTTTGAACGAAGTTAAATTTTTTTAAGCCAATAAAATTTCTTCTTGCTCCAAAACATCTTCAGTCTTCTTTATAATTTTTTTGGTTTAAGAAAATTTTTTTTTTTTCTGTTTACGGAGTAACAAGAACTGCCATTTGTAAGATATATGAAACTCGTTACAAGATACTAAAATTCTCTGTTAGTGATACAAGCAATTTGAATTTGGATAAGAAAAATCTATCAAACCACTTACAAATGAAGTCATGGATGAAATACTATTTTCCTGGTTAAGTCAAATTCGTCAGCAAAGAACACCGGTCTGTGGACCGTTGATTTGTGAAGCAGCTTTAAAAATTAATGAAATTATAGGAGATTCCGAAAATTTTAAAGCCAGTGAAGACTGTCTAAATTCTTTTTAATTTAGATATGAAATAAGAAAAAAGAAGTATTCAAGGCGAAAAATTGACGGCGAATGCTAGTAAAGCTAATGAATTTAAAAATTATTATCAAAATTTCGTTACAGAAAATGGTTACGAAAATGAGAATGTTTTTAGTGCGGATGAAACTGCTTTAAATTTGAGACTGTTGTCTAAAGTGACATTAGCTCTAGGCAGCGAATCGTCATGTCCTGGATATAAAATAAGAGGGAAAAAATTTCAGTTTTATTTTGTGCCAACGCTGATGGTTCATGTCGATTGCCACAATTAGTAATTGGTAAATCTGAAAAACCTCGATGCTTCAAAGGAAATGTTTTACCTGTTGTTTATGCTCATTAAAAATCTGCTTGGATGGACCAAAAATTTTTCTTGACTGGTATAAAAATAATTCTATACCATTTGTTAAGGCTTACCAAAAAACTCCAGCTAAAGTTTTACTTCTTTTGGATAATTGTCCTGCTCATCCTCGTGCTGACGTTCTAAATGTTATAGATCCACAGTTTCAAGTTTCATATTTACCACCGAATGTTACTTTCTTAATCCAATCTATGGATCAAGGAGTAATTGAAAAAACTAAAAAATTACATCGGAAAAAGTTATTAACACAAATAACTGCTGTTACTTAAGAAGTCAACAATTCAGAAATATTTCTAAAAAACTGGGTGGGGAAAAAAAAGCGGAAGTAAGTAAGTATCAAGAGTATAAGAATAGACTGAGAAAAATGATGGTGGAAGGGGCCGATAGCTGAAGGTCAAAAATATCAAGTAATAAAATTTTAAACAATTAATATGAAATATGTGTCAATTGAGGTTAATTCTGACAAATTTTAACATTTATCGATATAAAACGAATATCTAAATTTTCCGGGCACTATTTCAGTGCATTAGTGAGTCACCATTCTTTACATTGATTGGTAGATAAAAAATAAGCCACGCCCCATTAAAATCTACTTTGAATAGTTTCCTACCCCCAAGTCCGAAACTTTATAGAAAGTTTACTGTACAATATGATTATAATGAAGACATTTTAAGACCAAATTGTTTGACCTCAACGTTCTCGTTAAGGTGCTATTCTAACTAAATACCAAAATCTCCAATAGTTATCAAAAATTTTATTTATCATATTGAAAATTTAAAATTAAAAAAAAAATTATTTGCTCATGCTTGATAGAATGTTTCGTATCTATCCTAATCAGACTGAAAAGCAAATATACATCGTTGATTATATAATAACAAGTGGGGACGTATCAACAATAATCGAAATACGCATGGATGAGTTTTTTACAGTGATATCAAAATCGCGATATGTACTCATGCTTTATTTTTCCCGAGAGTTTGATGATCATCGCGGGTTTAATCATCCTGAAGATAAGAGCATGGATGGGTATTATTTTATAAATTTTTTTAGGTCACGTTGAAGTAATCAGATACTGTACTAAATATTATCTAAAATTTACTAATAATCAATCTTTACAGAATTTTATTTGTAACAATTTTGATACCAAATCACGCTCACCGTTTATTTCCTTGTTTGGCGGAGGTCAAATATACATCAACATTTGACTTAACTATCATTCATCCAACGCAATATATGTTAGTGGCTGGAACATCATTGAGATCAGTTACACAGATAAATGCCTACAGTTCGATATCAATTTTTGAGAGGACACCTCATATCCAAGCGCATCATATCTTTTTTGCAATATGGGCTTACCAAAGTGTTCAAGCAGATTTTATGACTATTTGGTACTCACCAAAAACTGTGATGAGACTTCTGGATCCGCTTGTCCGATACAGCCTTTATAGTAATAGATGGATGACGAATATCACCGACACATACTATTCAGTTGACCCAATGAACATAGTACCATTTCCGAGCTCACGTGTGGCAGACTTTTACGTTGCGCCTGGTATCTCTTTGTTTAGGTAACTATACTACTTTTTTTTTGTAGGTTTACGTCAAACATTTGTAGAAAGCGTATCAATAAAATTTGGGTCAAGGAAAAATTAATGATAATGATAATGATAAGAATTATAGCTTGATTAATTCAATTTTATATGCCTCAAGCGCTCATGCTACAGTAAAATTATCGTTCATATCTATTATTTTTAATTTTTCGATCATTTTGATTGAAACATTAATTGGAATAAAACCGATCTATTGTTAGTTGCAGAAGCAGAAATAATAAGATCGAAATTTTTTTAATGAATTTAATCTGAAAAATGAACTTTCTTTACAATTTATTTTTTTCTATATTTGTTCAAATTTCCTTGGAAGTAGGGGGATGGCTGCTTGATGAGTAAAAATTAGGAAAAAATTATGATAGAAATTTTCTCTTTACAATTGAACGAATTACCAATGAGCCATAATTTTCTGTTCAGTCAATTGATGGTTTTTTCACAAATTTATGGGTTACAACATAATGTTTGTACAGAAAATAAATTTTTTATTTCGGTATCAATTCTTTGCCTATTTAAAATCAGTATATAATTAATTTGAAAACAAAATAAACGTTGAAATCAAAAAATGTTCATTTTTAGACTAAATCATTCTTGAGCGCTTCGCGCTTCAGGCATGCAAATATTTTTTTTCAGATCTGTAATATTGATTGTGTATTAAAGGGACACACGCATTTTATTTGATGAAGATGAATCAACAACAACTGACAGATTGGAAATGTTAACAGACATAACACGTGCTGCCGCACAGCACGTAATCGGAATAATGATTTTTCCGAAATTGTGGTCACACATGTGGTTATATCACGGTGTCGCGGATTACGTTGCAAATTTCATACTCGACGAATTAGAACCTTCATTTCGCATCCACGACATGTCGTTAGCTAGAACACTTTTGTGGACGAGAATTGAACGTGATATGCGACCTTCAGCAACATTGCCATATTACTTCTTTGATACCTGGCACGACAAGATGTATTTTCGAAGGCATGACTATCACACTTATCAAACTGAAACGATCCTCTCCATGGTCCATCAGTACTATGACTTCAGAGATATTGGCAATTTAGTAAAACAATTCTTATTTCGTGGGTAGGTGTTGGTTTTCTATTTTGTACATTCTCTAGCAAAACATTTTGTGTAACATTTATATCCTAAATAATTGGGGTTATTTTTGAAATTATAGAACTGAAAAATACTTTGGTCCGACTCCAACTACTTTTGTTAAGCACTTAGCTGACAAAAGATTAAAAAAGTTGGTGCGAGATTGGTACAAAAATCGTGGGACTCCCATTTTGCACGTTAACTTAGATGAAAATGAAGCGTTTGCCGAATTAACACAGGTAATTTGATAAAAAACTTTTTAATAAAAAATCAACTTATGTTAGAAGGTGATTTTTAGTAGAGAACATTCAAATTTTTAGGAGAGATACAGTTTGATCCATTCACCAGAAGATAAGCATTACAACTGGACCATATTGATTCGTTGTAAATACGTCGTTCCAATGAATACCACTCATTACAATATATGGATGTATTCAAATAATAATAATCACATGGTAAACGCTACTGAGATACAACGCTGTCTACTTGACAGTTATTCTACAGGTAAATAATCGTTAATCTTAATGCTCCCATGAGTACTGTCCTATTAAAAGTTAGCTATTCCTGGAGTTTGGTGTTAATTAATATTTAAGGACAATTTTTGTATAACATCAACAAATAATGGTTGTTTTTACCATCAATGAAAAAAAACTTGAATGATTAAAGTATAGTTAAGTAATAAGACCTATGGGCTTAAGTAAGGTACCCGCGGGCAATGAGGCCTAAGTGATTGAAATGCTATTTAAAATAACCGCTTCCGCTAAAGACTTCTTTAGTAGAAGTGTCTAGCATAGAAATGTCACTAAAAGTTTATAGAGTCCCGATACAACGTTCCTTATCTTCTATATTTCATCATTCGTCATATGCAAAAGTAGCGCAGAAGAATTCCTAAAAAATGATTTGAGTAAATGGTAAACATTTTTTATAATTTTATATTTAATAATTTAAAATCATTGTTCTAATTTTTGTCAACATCTTAAAAATTATTGTTGCTCAATTTAAGTGATGACTGATCTCTAATACCAATTTTATCAAGTATATAGTATAACTATTTCCAGTATGTATAACCCGCAGGCCTTATTACCTTACCGTAGTAAAATAAGGCTTATTCGCAAAATTTTTAAAAAATTTAATTTTGTGTTTGCTTATGGTGAAAATTACCATTACTCCATTATATTTTATGGCTAATGTATTAATTTAAAAATTAATGATACATTGCAATAATTAAATGCAATATTTTCGATTTTTTTCAAAATCTCCCTTAGCTAGTCCTTATTACCCACCGGTACCTTATACTTGTAGAAAAATTTCATGACATAGCCTAATATGATCAGATCATATATAACTGGAACGAATGATTCAAAGAAATATAAGAATAATTCATTACCAGTTTTTCAATTTTTTCTAGAAACGTGTATTAAAAAACTGCCAAAAAAGAAGTTTCTTTAGTGGTTAATTAAACTAAAATCAATGTCTAACAAGCTCCTCAGGAGAGTTGAAAAATAATTTTTAGTTTATATCTTAAACCTTTAAATTCAATTCTCTTGTAAGAAGACGATATTACGATCGTGCGCTTTCAGTCGAAAATTTTTAATACTACTTTTGATCGATAAATTATCTATAAGTCGTAAATGACTTCATCAAGCCATATAAGTATTAATAAAATGTATTTACTAGTATTTATTTGACCGATTAAGCTATAATTAGTACATTTGATTTTCAAAATAAAAAATTGTGTTAACTTTTGAATCAGACTGTAATTACCCATATTCAATACTGAAAATATTAAACGTTATTCTTAGATATCTTGATCGGAATAATATATTTTTTAATATATGAATACAAGAACATTTATTTTTCTTGAAAAAATTTAATTTATCTATGGTATAGTTTTGCTGATTCATATATGTTCAATTTTATTTTGATTGATAGTAACAGTTTCAATTTTTGGTCTCTATTGAAAAAATATATGCTTCGACAATGATTAATGTGAAAAATTTTTGATTTAATTAGATATTTTTTATTTCATCATAAATATCCCTAATCATCCACTGTTATTACATTCTAAGTACATAAAGTTGATAATTATAAATTGTTTACAATAGCTGCTTACAGAGTGAATTATCCCGAATCGTGGTGGTCTGACATCATTCACATTTTAAAAACAAATACAAAAGCGATTGGTGAATTGCAAAGAATGAGAATTATAGACGATGTTTTTGAATTATGTCTCGCTGGTTATGTTCATACTGATTTTCTATTCAGTCTTATTCATTATTTAGAATTTGAAGATGATTATTTTCCTTGGCTGGCGGGTTCAAAAGTGCTGATGAGACTAAGAAAAATGTTGGGTTCTACTTATGTTGCAAGACATAAACGACATTTTGACGTACGTATTTATTAGAGATGTATGAGATACATATATAAGATCATATTTTAATATCAGTAACTATCTCCAGTTCTAGTAACTGCAAATTTTTTTTCGGTAGTATTGCATTTTTTATTAATCTAATAATACGTTTCTTGAAAAATTTTCATTTTTATATCTTTAACATATAAACTGGATTTTTTATTCTTAGGGTGTAAAATTGCTTCTTACAAGAAAAATTTATAAGAATGTCAATTACGGCCTTAAAACACTTAGTATCATAAAAGCTTTTATTGTCATTTTATAACCACTAAATACTGTTTTTATTATTGTCCACAAAAGACAACGTCATCTAATAGGTTTTTTTTGAGTTAATGTGATCATCGATCGCATTAAATAAATTACTCACTGAGACGATTCTGTGAAAATAATAGAAACATCCGTAAATTAATGGTTTTTCGTTAATATAAAAATTGTTTTATTTTTTATTTTTATTTTTAGCAAGTCATCAACAGGTTAGTGAATAAAGTATACAATAAATTAACACTAACTCCTAAACCAAAAGAACAGTACTTCATACGCTTGCATCGAAAGAACATTATGAATGTAGCTTGTAATTTTGGGCATGCAAAATGTTTAGGTGAGACTTCTGCGAAGCTTCAATGCTACCTATACATTTTTAATAAAAATCATTGCACTCCTAGGTTTGTACTATTTTTACTTTCGAAAGAATTAATTTGAAAGATTTCGATGTGAAGGGTACACGAAGGAAGTTATCGTTTTGATAACTGTTTTTTTTTTTTTTTTTTTTTTTTTTTTTTTTTTTTTTTAAACAACCGGTCCCTACGATTGCAGCTTTATATTACTTTCCTATAAACAAAGAAGGATTTTGAAGAAAATGCTTCGCTAAGTAATAGATTTTTGAAATTATACTTCTTTTGAATCGTTTAGATGAGAGTAAAATTTGTGAGCTATGCGTGCATGATGTCCCAAAACGCAACATGATGAACTTGACCATCAAATGTGATTAAAAATATAAATTACTTTTACTGACTAAGTTAAATCATATACAGGCTAGTTGCAAAGTATTCAACAAAACGTTACTTTCTAATTCGATAGAAATACTATTCGTAAAGTTAGCTTTGACACAATCCAGCATTGCCCAAAATTATTAATGATTGCACGGAATCTAATCAATGAACAAAATTCTAACTACAGCAACGAACGAGTAACAAGAAAGCAAATAATTTAACACCTCAATTTAATTTTGTTACTCTTATAACGACCGAAATAGTGATAATGATAGCTCATACTGGATAAGTCATTTCCAATAGTTAGGGAAAAATTATTCCTAAATTTTCAAAAATTTATTAATTAACGACAATACTACTAACGAGAATATTATTATTACTGCCCAAAACTGCTCGAGAAAAATAGTCGATATTTTAGCGTTACACAACAAATCAACAGTGCTAAAATAACCAAACGACAAAATAACCTCGGACAAAACAACTAGATGACAAAATATCAAGATTTTTTATCCTGCCTAGGCCGAAAATTCGGATTCTATCCATTCTATCTGAGATAAAAGTGGTACTTTGTATCCTCGGTTTACCCATTAGTGCGCATGTGCGATACTATGCGTGTCCCCGAGTTAAAATTTAAGTCGTAGATTCAACGTATTGAACATATAAATCGTAAATTCGACGTATTGGACGTTGAAATCGTAATTTGAACGTATTGAACGTAAAAAATATAGATTCAAATGTTTTAAAAACAATATATGATCCGTAGTAAAAAATAAAAGT
>JZSA01005359.1:0-19101 GCA_000956155.1 Cotesia vestalis | reverse complement strand
AACGTTCAATACGTTCAAATTACGATTTCAACGTTCAATACGTTCAAATTACGATTTCAACGTTCAATACGTTCAAATTACGATTTCAACGTTCAATACGTTCAAATTACGATTTCAACGTTCAATACGTTCAAATTACGATTTCAACGTCCAATACGTCGTAAATACGATTTGAACGTTCAATACATTAAATCTACGACTTAAATTTCAACTCGGGTCAGTACTAAAGAAAACAAGAGAGGTATCAAGTGAATTAAAAAATGAAAAAATTTCAAATGCGTTTAATTTGATGTCCCCTCCTGTAAGATTTGAGAACTGCACTATTAACAACATCGACATTTATACCAAGAATAATGATGATCTTTCCTAATTATAAAATGTGATCGAGACAAATAATTATTTTCTTATCGAGAGAATAATTGTATTTCGTTGTTTCCAAAGAAAACTAACTTTGAACTTATGATTATTAAAGTTAATATATAGTTGTTTAAGTCACTAAGATTTAAATAAACAAAAAATTTATGTACGTGTAACTTTGAGAGCTATCAGATCATAATAATTCAAAAAATTATATAATTTAATAAAATGCTTAAGTTAATAATGTCATTTAAATATAAAATGTGATTTTCTAATAAACTTTTTGAACTGTTGATAAGAAAAATTATTGTATTTTGTTTTTTCCAAAGAAAATATAAAAATTATAAAACAATATAATATAAAAATTGAGAGGTGTCAAGGGACACCCGGATGAAACGAAGTTTACAATAACTTACTATAGCTTACAATAGCTTACTATAGCAAAAAGTGTCGTGACAACTTTTTATAAGAATTTTTTCCGTCTAGCCCCCTTTCGCAACGCGCCATAAGGAACTTCGTTCCAAAACTTCGTTCCAATAAATAATATAATTTGAAATAAGTATTTTTGAAGTAGAGGAGCTCCGCCCCAAACCCCCCGCCGGGACTTCGCCCTTGGACCCCGTGCACAAATCGCTGTTACATTAAACTTTTTTACGAATTTTCGGCCTGGTAGAATAAAAAATAGTATGTGCAACATATGTTCAAAATGCAACACACTTCTGTCCCGGATATTTGCCACCCTCGCCTTCAGCTCGGGTGGCAATTACATACCCGGGACAGAAAGTAATACTTTCGTCCCATGTTACACAATATACTATTTTTTCTGTTTTTTTACTCAATAATAGATATACTTGTTATTTTGCTGTGCCCAGTTTCATTCATTTAAACGGAAATGTTTTTTGTCCATTTTTTAGGAGAATATTTTTTCGGACCTCCTGAAAAATATCTGACAATATTTTTTTATAAATATTTTGTCGTTTGATTTTTGTGTCACTAGGATACTAAGTCAAATGGTTATTCTGTCCATGGTTATTTTTTCTGCGGCTATTTTGTCTCCGGTTATAGTATCGCGGCACCAGCGCCACCTTATTGTGTACCCTTCTGGCTCACCTCTTTTTTATACTAAAATAAGTAAATCTAGTACTTGATTTTTGAACTTTAGCACGTGTCCAAAAATTTGGAAAGAATGTATGGTTGACGCAGATATAAGAGAGATCGTTTTTTGCCAAGGTTTAAGACATGCATCTCCAAATGTTTGGTACCGAGTGTTTCAAATAATGAATGCAACAAACACATTTTATTCAACAAAACTTGTTATGGCACGTGGTCTTGCTTGCTCAGAAAACATTAGTATGCTCGAAAAGTAAAAAAAAAAAACAAATATTGTTTTGTTCTGTACAATTTGTATTATTTAGATAAAGATACAATATTTACACAAACACTGATAATTTTATTTGTTTTCAGTTACATAGCATACATGTTAGATCATGAAAAATTTTTTCCATCGGAAATGGTATTTCCCGTTCTATTAACAGCTGCACGAATAAATGAAGAACATGCACAACTGGTTTTACATTTCATCACTAAGAATCATGTGAAGCTTATTGATAGGTAAACAATTGTGATACAAAGTTATTAAGTATACAGTTTATATCCATTTTAATTTATTTATTTACGTATTGTATAATATTATTTTGTTTATTAGAATGCAAGTGTGGCCTGATTTTCGTAAATACGCTTCGACTGTTGCTGAAGATATTTACAGTGAAAATTACGATAGAATATTACCAAAGTCCCCTACGAATTTAGGTGATGATGAAGCAGTGCCGTTTTTACTTCCAGAGAACATTAAAAAAATAATAGTATCTAATTCACGATTGGCATCGAAAATTCGTCCGTACATCGAATCTTATCTCGATAATATAGCTAAGAATATAACTATGAATTTATGATTTTATATTTTAGCGACTTATCATTTAAAGATAATAAAACAAAATTCTTGGAAGACGTAATCAGATTGACGGATTAAAAAATTTTTTCTTATTAAAATTTTATTAATTTAAATCCAAGTACACTAATTTTAATTACTTTATTAATTTCTGTTTACAAAAAAAATTTTGATTCTTATTAATTGTCTTGAAATAGATTTAAAAAATTTTTTATCCAGTTGCATCGAAAAATGGATATTTTAACTCAAGCATTTTTTTATTCTTCATGCAAGAGTTTTTTTAACTATTCTGAAAGGAAGTTTTTTATTCTGTTGAGAAATAGAAAAATTTTGAATCAATATCATACATACAGACATAGTGATACCCTCGCGGGGATAGTCAGGGAAGCTTCCTGAGACCTTCAAACGTCTGATGGAAACCCGACTTTTACAAAACGGGGTAAAACCATTAACATCCCGATTTTTGAAAATCTTCGATTTTCTTAGCGAGAAGTTAAAAAAGATATGATTAATAATTTGTGAATTTATGACAAATAATTCTTGATGGAATAACCTAATTTTTAGTTTAGTTATTTTTTCGCCCTAACAATTATTAATCTCGATCCTCACTCCACTTGAGATTTCGTTATTTTCAGAAACTGCATAAGCATAAATTTTCTGATAGAACATAAAGTTCCCAAAATTTCTTTATTGAGTATATTATTTATTGATTCAAGGAAAGATTATTAAAGATAAAATAAGAATTAAAACTTTATTTAAAAATTTTTTTTTTTGAATATACTTTCAGATTTAATTGTTTCGTATTATTGTGCAAGATGAATCTAACACGTTTAAACATGTCTTACATACCTTATCTATGAAATATTTTTAAACTTGAGTAAAAATCCACTTACATTCGAAATATTTTTTAATTGACTTGTGATTGCAATGGACTGTACTAATAAATTCCACTAATGGAGGGAATAACACACATAATAACACATTTGTATGTGCTTACAAACATATACAAGTCACACTGATAAAAATTTACACTGATAAGATTACATCGATTCTCTTTTTTTACGTTCCTATCAGTTAATCGTTGTAAGTCCAAAGGGAATCACGTAGACTGCTTTGATATAACGTGCTTTGATATAAAAAATTCACTATTTTAACTCGAGTGCAAAACATATTTTGCGGTTATTACACGTAAGTAAGACGGGTTTAGTTGCTAAATTGACAAAAATTAAGATCCATTGTTTCAAAAGTTCATATCTCATTATTTCAATGTGACAGGGCATTATGTCGTTGACGCAAATAACTTTATTCGCTGTGTTTTTTACATCTACAACACAAGCGATCCCACCGTTATCAGATGGCCCTAATTTCTATGATGCACCTGAAGTGCTCCGTGAAGATAGCAAAGAAGATTACCGACTTTCTGGAGATGTCAAACCAAGCAACTACGTGATTGACCTGACGCTTTCATATTTGGATGGAAAAGATTTCTCTTTTTCTGGATCATCTACTATTGATATCGAAGTCAAGAATGAAACAGATACTATTGTTTTACATGCTCAAAATCTGACAATAGACTCAGCGGTTTCCCTTTTCAATGTCGAAACTCCAAACACATTAATATCATATGATTCTCATTCAATAGATGATGTGACAAATTTTTTGAAAATCAAATTTAAACAGCAAATTCCAAAGGGTAGTTATAAGTTAAAGTTAACTTACAAAGGAATTATTAACGATCAGCTCAGAGGTTTTCACCGAGGACATTATACAGATGATTTTGGTGTAACAAGGTAAGAAAATGTACTAAATATTCCGAACCGTTAATAATAATGTTCAGTCTTAAAACTTCTTAAGGGGATATACTGGTCTACAGAAACACAAATAAGGTACCGGCAGGTAATGAGGCCTAGCTAAGGAAGATTTTGAAAAAAATCGAAAATATTGCATTTAATTATTGCAATGTATCATTAATTTTCAAATTAATACATTAGCCATACAATATAATGGTATAATGGTAATTTTCACCATAAGCAAACACAAAATTAAATTTTTTCAAAAATCTTGCAAATAGGTCTTAATTTACTACTATAGGATAATAAGGCCTGCGGGTTATACATACTGGAAATAGTTATACTATATACTTGATAAAATTGGTATTAGAGATCAGTCATCACTTAAATTGAGCAACAATAATTTTTAAGATGTTGATAAAAATTAGAACAATGATTTTATATTATTAAATATAAAATTATAAAAAATGTTTACCATTTACTCAAATCATTTTTTAGGAATTCTTCTGCGCTACTTTTGCATATGACGAATGATGAAATATAGAAGATAAGGAACGTTGTATCGGGACTCTATAAACTTTTAGTGACATTTCTATGACAGACTTTTCTATTAGAGAAGTCTTTAGCGGAAGCGGTTATTTTAAATAGCATTTCAATCACTTAGGCCTCATTACCCGCGCGTACTTTACATGTATTAGATGCCGGTGAAAAAATATTCCGATCAGACCTGATATGGCCTGATATAGACCGTTCATAGCAGGCCTGATATGGAAATTGACCACATCAGACTTGATATGGCCTGATCAGGGCTGATATGGCCATATCAAGATGTAGACAAACCTGAAGCATAAATAAAATTTATTATTTCTGATTTTATTTTGTTGTTTAGAAAATATGAATGGCAATAATGCGTGGTTGGTAGAAAATTTATTTTAGTTGTTTGTACAACTTTATTCAAAAAACAGATACACTCTTTAATAGAGTACAAAAATCCTACTCTTTTAGGTACTTAACATTTCAAAGTCAAGTATCTTGAAAATGAACAATTCCGTGGCCATGCGCCTTCTATCAAAGACTTTTAATACTAGTTTCGACAGTGCGGAATATATGATTGCTCTATGATGATGTCTTTGTAACTAACTAATATGTTGTCAGGCTTATAAATATTTCATCGATTATTAAAATTTTTTCCAAAATTTCCAAACAATTTTATTATACATGAATAAATAACTGAAAATTACATTTAATTATGAATATGTAAATCATACACAACATATTTTTTCGTTTGGCGTAATATTGCTTGAAAAATAATAATAATAATAATAATAATAATAATAATAATAATAATAATAATAATAATAATAATAATAATATCAATTTCATATTGTATTCAAAAAATAAAAAAAAAAAAATTTCACTTTTTTTTAATTTTAAACCGGATAAAAAAAACGGTAACCGATTAGTTCTACGACAACCGTAATTTTTTTTTCTTAAAGTTTCTTAGAAATCTTGAGTGATTTGAAAAATATGTAAAATTAATTTATTTTTACTTAATTCATAAAAAAATTAATTTTATAAACAAAAAATTTTAAAATATCAATTTCTCAATTAAAAAAAAAATATTGAACAGGAAAGAATTAATCAAAGAGTTTTTTGAGCAACTTTGAAAAATTTTTTTTTATTTATACATTTTACCATTTCTATAATTTATACCGTAAATCTACCTACGCTCGCGCTTAAGGCATGAAATAGGAGTTTCGAAAATAAGGTTCAACTTTGATGACATTTTTAATTATTCTAATCACCTGAAGTAAAAGAAACGGTAAATTTTTAATCAGCAAAGATGATGTTATCGTGTGAAATTAGAAAAAATCAAAATAAATATTCATGCAAAATTGCTGAGATTAAAAAAAAAAAAGGATTTGTTACCTGGTTTCGTGTTGTATTTTTTAATTTAAAAAAAATTAGCAAACATTGAAATTATGTTTATATAAATCGTTTTTGAACAATAAATAAACATTTTTAAAAGTCTCACACCAACCCGAGTCGAAATTTAAATCGTAGATTCAACGTATTGAACGTTCAAGCCGTAGGTTGAGCGTAGTAGACGTTAAAAACGTAGGATTACCGTATTGAACGTTAAAATCGTCATTTGAACGTAATGAATGTAAAAAACGTATGTTGAACGTATCCAGTGTATTATAAATGTACAGAGAACCAATAATGGGTGAAAATAAGTAATATTAAAACTACTCAAATAACTACACATGTTTGAAACGTTACTAGAAAAAAATTAAAATTTTTAACTTCCTGCTAAGATAATTAAAAATGTGTAGTTATTTGAGTAGTTTTAATATTACTATTTTCACCCATTATTAGTTCTCTTCACATTTATAATACGTTGGGTACGTTCAACATACGTTTTTTACGTTCATTACGTTCAAATGACTATTTGAACGTTCAACACGTTGATCCTACGTTTTCAACGTCCAATACGCTCAACCTACGATTTGAACGTTCAATACGTTGAATCTACGATTCAAATTTCAACTCGGGAAGTTTCACATAAAATAGTTCGGTAGAAGTTGAGATATCATGGCAACTAACTTGAACAAAATATGCAGAAAAATGTCGTATTTCAGATTCTTAGACCAAAATAGCCCTTCAACTAATTCTCAAATAACAACCCAAATATTAAGCGAATGATTCAATTTATTGCTTTAGATGGATAGCCTCAACTCATTTTGAACCCGTTGGCGCCCGTTTAGCTTTTCCATGCTGGGATGAGCCAGCTATGAAAGCCAACTTTACGATATCCATTACTCACCATATGGATTTCACAGCACTATCAAATACACAATTCAAATCAATCGAAATGAAACCCAACAATCTAGTTAAAACAACTTTCGAAACAACTCCAAAAATGTCAACCTATTTAGTAGCTTATGCTGTAGTCGATTTCGATCATATGGGAAACGAAAATGACAAGAGTTTTAGAATTTGGGCGAGAAAGAATGTTATAAAGAATGGAAAGTATGCTGCTGATGTCGGTTTGAATGCATTGAAAGCACTCGAAAATTATACAATGATAACCTACCAAAGCCATGGATTCACGAAAATGGATTCTATCGCATTACCTCAATTCGCTGCTGGAGCCATGGAAAACTGGGGTCTTGTTACTTATCGGTATATCTTTTAATTTTTCTTGCAATCATTCTATTTATTTTTTTGCTTACACAGTCACTCCCTCTAAAAGTGCTCCCGTTAAAGAGGCTCGCTCTCTAAAGGTCACATGAAACATTCGATTATGCTTTCTGTAGTGCATCCAGAATGCGTATTGGGGATCAGAAGAGAGAGCACCTTTACCAGGATATCATATCTAAAGATAGCATTTTTAGAGGAACTTGAATGCATTCTAATTAACTTTTTCTCAAAAACAGTGAAACAGGACTTCTTTTTGATGAAGAAAAGTCTTCTCTTTACGACAAAGAGGCCATTGCAAAAGTAATCGCACATGAGTTAGCTCATCAATGGTTTGGTAATTTAGTCAGTCCGGAATGGTGGCAGTATGTTTGGCTCAATGAAGGTTTTGCTAATTATCTGCAATATGTTATCACTGCTGAGGTAATAATCTAAATAAAAAGTTTTAATTAAATCATAATGATGGGTGATCACTGATGACACGATAACCAATTTTTTCCAGATTGAAACCAAATGGCATCTGATGGAGAGATTCGTCGTCGAAAATTTACAAAATTCAGCTTTCATAGTCGATAGCTTCAATACAAGCCATGAAATGGACGTTGCAGTGTCAAGCCCAAAAGAGATTAGTTCTATTTTTGACAGTATTACTTACAGCAAAGGTATTGGATGACTCGGATGGCTCAACATCCGATTATTTTTTTTATTTACTATGGAAATATGATTTTTTATCTTACTTCAAGAGCTTTCCTCAAAGATAAGTTAAATAAAATGTTTTTTTTTGCTCGACGGGCAGAAAGCGTCAACTTTCGTCCCGCTGCGCTAAACGAAGTTGCCGTTTCCTGCCTATCTCAAGCCAAAAAATAACATACACTCCTCAGGAAGTAAATAAAAAAGCCTCAGATTACATGTGATCTGAGACACTTTATTTTACTTGCCTAGGTGTGTAATATACTATTGGACCAGTAGTTATCGTCATATTCAATGCAAAAACAATTTAAAAGTTTAAAAAATAGAAAATTGAAGTCCGTGTATATTAAATAAAATGGAAGAAATATAGCATTTAGTAAGTCATGTAAACAAAGCTTCACAATTGAATTGCGATTTTTAATACGTCATATGCTTCTCATCTTTCTATGTAGCACCACCTGTACTAAGTTAAAAATAATACAATTTCACAAATTGAATAATTTTACGTTCCTGAGTTTATGTATTTATGCCAATTTATGGTTAAGGCTTACAATTTTTCCCTGAACTTTTTACATTTTTGTAACCAGTAGGCGTGATGGTCTAAAAGCACGGCCTCTTCTCCTTTTAATTCGTTCTTATCAAATTGACATACTATAAAAGAACAATAAAGCATAAGACATGAATACAAGTCATAAAAACAATTATTACTGCCGTAATTTTTAAAAATTTCAAGTAACAGAAACTTTATACTAAAAATTCTTTTTTCGAGGTTATCTTTGAAAGATACTCTTAAAATATTATAAACTAACATAATTTTATAGAATATTCTATTTTTTCTCCCCTCTGGCCGGAAAATGTCAACTTTCTGCCGGTGTGCTAAACAAAGTTGCCGCTTTCCGCCTCCATCGAGCAACAAAATTGTATACGCACCTTGGGCAGTAAATGAGAAAGCTTCAGATCACATGTTTGTCGACCTAAGCTTTGCCTCGGCTAACAATCACATGGGATCTGAGACATTTCTTACTTTCCTGTCCTAGGTAAGTAATGGACTATTTTGCGCTACCCTATTGAATGACTAAAAATATAAATTACATTACGTTTTAACGATTGGTTTCTTATAGCTGCATCTGTAATTCGCATGATTTCCTACGTTATGGGTGAAGATAAATTCAAAACTGCTTTGCAATCTTATCTTCAAAAATAGTAAGTCAATCAACGTATTAAGATTTAGATAATTCAAATTCGGACTAATGACTTATCCTATTAACTCCATAGTAATAATAGTGTAGCTACATCTAAAGAACTTTTTGATGAACTTGTCACTGCAGCCGATGCAAATATCAGAACTTCTTTTAAAGAAGCTTTAACAAATTGGGCAACAACACCAGGCTACCCAGTTGTCAATGTTGTAAGAGACTACAAAAATAAGAAAGTGAATGTCACTCAATCTCGATTCTTAGCCGGGCAAAATAAAACCAGCTCATCGAAATATTGGATCCCTGTGAATTGTGCTACGCAAGAACAACCTGATTTCAATAACATCGCTTCAACAATCACTTGGTTTAACCCGAAAGACAATTTTATGAGTGTTCCTGATGCACCTGCAGAGAATCAATGGCTCATTTGCAATAAGCAACAGTTTGGTAAGATACAAATAAATTAGCAGACTTTGCACTTCTGCGATGAAAAACTATCGTACAATGAAAAATTTTTCACCAGGTTACTATCGTGTGAATTATGATGAGCAAAACTGGAAGTTGATAACTCAATTCTTGGCAAATAATCATACAGGGATAAATCTTCTGAATCGAGCACAGCTTATTGATGATGTATTCAATCTTGCTCGACTAAATTACACTAAATATAAAATAGCGTTTAATTTAATTGGATACCTCAAGAAAGAAGCTGATTTTGTTCCATGGTCTTCCGCGTGGAATGGTATCTCATATTTAAACAGGTTATTGACAAACACTGAACTCTCTAATGATTTTAGAGTAAGCACAAAAAAATTTTTTATTTAATTTCACGTATAATTAATTTTAACTGAGCTAATCATTTTTCCTTGAAAATATTGATAGGATTACATCACAAGTTTGACTGGAAAATCAATTGAATCTGTCAAATTTGAAGAATCAGATACGGACGAGCACATTACGAAATTGCACAGAATGAAACTTATTGACAGCACATGCAGCATGGGTTTGAAGTCGTGCATAGATTACGCAACAACGAAATTCAATTTGTGGCTCAGTGATTCCACGTCAAATCCGTAAGTTCATTTATTTATTTTT
Source organism: Cotesia vestalis (assembly GCA_000956155.1). Taxonomy (NCBI): domain Eukaryota; kingdom Metazoa; phylum Arthropoda; class Insecta; order Hymenoptera; family Braconidae; genus Cotesia; species Cotesia vestalis. The sequence continues at coordinate 8,824 of JZSA01005359.1, read as the reverse complement.
AGAATCTTGAAAATAAATTTGACAACACAGCTGTTTTTGATAACATATTATGATTGGTCAAATCGACCAGTAGTTGAAATCAAACCCTTTTGATTTGAAAAAAATTTGATCAGACGTTTTCTTTTATCACATAACGAAGCTCTACCAAAAAAATTAAAAAAGGAAAAATTTTTTTCAAAACATACAAATTCAAAATTTTCCAATTTTCCCAGTTTTTCATTTTTATTTTTTCTGAATGTCTTGAACACTATTAAGTATAGATGCAGAAATGGTATTCCGTTTGTTCGAAAGGGGACACGAAAGGCTATTAATAAATAAGAAATACTTTGGAAAAAAATTCGGAAAAATCCCAAATTTTAAATTTTTGAAAATCGTCAAAAACGACGATCAACATTGAAATTTTGGCTTAATTTTTTTTCCATACCTCGTACTGATCTAAAAAGATCCTGAAATTTTTACAAGTGGGTTTTTTCAAAAATATAAATTTTTTAATTTCAAAAAAACTTTTTTTCTTTTTTGCAACTTCTAAAAAAAGTAAAGTTATGCAGATACATAGTATAATTACTTTGAGCGTTAAAAATCAAATGCACGACTTCGAAATGTTAAATAATAAATGAATTTTAACTTTTTTTCATTTTTTGTTCAAAATGAGATAATTTTGTTTAAAATTTCAATTATAAATATTTTTAATTCGTTGCTTAGACTATCGAGAGATTTAAATAAAATCATTATCTGCAATGGAGTACGTAATGCAGACAATGCAACTTGGAATAAATTGCTGTCGAAATATAACGAAAATCAAGACGACGACGACATCCTAGCAGGATTGGGATGTACATCGAATAAGGGTCTGTTAAATAGTTATCTTAAAATGGCTATCAACGATTCTTATCTTGGGGGTAATCGTGATAAAATATTCAAAGCTGTTTACGAAGGAAGTGACCTAGGTGTAGACGTGTCTCTAGACTTCCTTAATTCTAATATTCATGATTTACTTCTAAGGTAAGATTTTCCCATTGTATTATAGACATGACGTGTTCGAAACGATCATAACATTTTAACTTATTAAAAAATTCACTTTATTTTGGTTTAGTAACAGCGCAAGTGCCGAGAACGTCAAAACATATATAACAGATATTGGAAGTAGAGTGACTAATAAAAACCAAATTGCAAAGGTATGAATAATAGTATCTTAAATATTTTCAAAAATTGAACTTATTAACTGGTAATAATGAATTGTCAATTCTAAATTACAGATCGAAAATGTAAGATCACAAGACACAAGTTTGAAAAAAGGGGTCATAGACGATGGTTTGAAGAAAGCTCAGGCTAATGTTGAATGGCTGAATTCACGGTTTGAAGAAATTAAGGAATTTTTCAAAAAACCGGTAACCCCTTCACCAACCAACAAACCTGGCTCAGGAACAACGTTCACTGTTTCGTTAATATTGTTATCTTTTTCATTTGCTTTTGCTTACTTTAATTAAATTGGATATTTTCCATATTCCTTATTTTTGTAATTCTATAGTAAGTAAGAATTTTTCATGAACATTGTATAAAAGTATATAGAATAAAGATTCAGAATGAATAACTGAGTCATTACTGAACGAATATAAGTACTGAAATAGTAAATTGTGCAACTAGTGCTACAAGTTGTCGATCGCTCACGAAAGCGATGTTGAACGCACGAGCGAAGCGAGTGCGATCATTCGCTTGAGGGGGCAATCAACCACGTCGCACGAGTTGCACATACTATTTTTTATTGTGAATGAGGAACAAACATGAACATAAAATTGGGGCTCAGAAGCGAAGCCGCGGTGGGGTCCAGGGGCAAAGCCTCGGAGGGGGGGGGTCGAAGCCCCCCCAGACCAAAAATAATAACTGAAAAATTAAAAAATATTAGCTATCAATTAGAACATTTTATATTTGATAAGAACAAGAAAAACAACAGCAACATCAAATAAATTTACACATTGAAACAATTAACACATTTTTTATTTTATAAAATTTCTATATGTCAATATCAAAAAAAAATTTTTTTTTTCATAATTTATTTATCATAAAAATCATTAAAATGATCACATTTCTTCTAAATTAATTTTCATCACAATTAAACAGCTCAATATTAATTAATTGTTTTTACTTTCGTTAAAAATAAGAACTTTGTAATGTCAACCTCACTTCTTTAATATTGACAGTTAGATTGTATTTTTTTTTTTGTTATTTATTTTAGTTTTAGCAGTTTTTACAGCCAATTGCGTGCTACAAGGATAGTTTGAGTGTGCCAAGAATAATTTGCGTGCGACAAGTCAACTTGTCGCATACAAATAACAGTTTCGTTTATGAAAAAACTCACGCGTAATTTTAAAATGTGCAAACAGCGTTTTTTCAACCGCAACAGCGAGCGCCAAGATACTACTTTTCTCGAATGAGTAATAAAAAATAAATTTTTGTTGGATAATTTTCTATACCCTTTGTTACGTTCCCAAATTTTGGGTTACTAATTTTTAAATAATTTAAGTCCAGATTTTTACCTCATTAGGAAGTCGATAGACTCCAGTTTGGTTACGTCACTGGTTTATTCGCGAAGTACTTTTAAGTTTTATAAAAATTTATATGATTTTGATGTTACTTTAAATTTACCTGCCCTCAGGTAGGTGATGGATGGAGATCCTGAACGCTGGCTAGCGCTCTAGGCGATTGTACCAGGGTGGAACAGTTAATAAGCGCTCACACCCTGGGGGTAATAGTTAGGATATTTGTTGGATAGGATACCTGAACGCTGGCTAGCGCTCTAGGCGATTGTACCAGGGTGGAACAGTTAATAAGCGCTCACACCCTGGGGGTAATAGTTAGGATATTTGTTGGATAGGATACCTGAACGCTGGCTAGCGCTCAAAGTAAAGGAATCATGGTGGAACGCTGGTAAACGCTCTCAACCGTGGCTTAAGGCTTTAAGAAATATCCATTTTAACTGATCAACAATTAAATAAATTTATTGATAAGGAATTGACAGGCTCAGCCTTGGACCAGCAGAGATTGCTCCTCTACTAAGTCCTCGGGCCGACTGTTCCAGAACAAATCTGGAGACGGAATGCTTCTCTAAATGATTATTACAAAGAGTTTATATAATAAACTTTTAGCAACGTTGCATCTCAGGTTGCCCTATGAGAACATCAACGCAGTCCAAATCCCACAACGTACACTGTTTAATCTACTGGGCGGCGTAGACATTCCATAAATCTTTTATCTCGAGGTATTTCGTTACGAAATACCTCGAAATAATAATTAATTAATTAAAATAATAATTGATTATTTTTAAATAAATTAAAAATTTGCCAGAACGTAGCACCCTATAATTTTTTATACACTACAGTATTTTATGAAAGAAATTTTTTTTATGTTACCGCTTGTCGGTAATTTATTATTTTGTCGATAAAAAGATAATTTTTAAGTTTCTTAACTTCCCGCTAAGAGAATTGAAAATTTATATTTTTATTTTATGGTTTTTTTAACTTTGTTGGAAATTATTTAATTAAGAGAAAAAAAAGGGAAATAATGTTCGAATTTTTAAACCATGATTAGAATTTTAATTTTAACGTCTTAATCAACTCAATTATTGGAACCCATAATTTGACAAACGTTTCTTGAATTTTCTGTATAATACTTTGTATGTCAGCTCTTGTAATCATTGTCGTAAGCCGTATGTGGGACGCAGGTTAATAAGGTCAATTATTCAAATTATTGCTGTAGATATCACGCTCTACCAAAAGTTACCTCGACTTATAGTGAACTATCACTAGATATTAACAGACATATGATTACAGTATTTTTTTAAATCTAATTTTTATCGCAATAAATTTTTCACCTTCATTGAAATATAAAAAACATAACTCAATTTAGTTGTTCATTATTAACAAATCCTGTCCTCGAAATTTGATTATACATGAATAACTTTAAATGAACTTAAGGTCCAAAAGTATTCCATGACAGTAATGTGTGTGTTCAATTATTGCTCTACGAACTTTGTCCGGCTAGAAAGACTCTTGATAACCAACAGTCAAGGAGAGTTCAATTTCATGAATATGAATTAATATTAATAAGGTCACAGGGTATAGAATTTCATCCGTTGATCCAAGCTTCAGTTATCGGTGTGTGACAGAATAGAGATATTAGTCTTAGAAGTTTCTAATTTTATTTATTTTTTCAATATTTTTTCAAATGAATAAAAATGTTCATCTTTGAAAAATTTGGAATTTTATTTGTATTTATATTTGTGCATCATCGGATATCAATTGCCCAACATGAAGATCGGTACATTGCAATGTTATTAGCAAAGGTGATAGGCTACCGACTGTCAAATGATACAGCTCCAAAATCATATTCTTTGCAAATAGAACCTCATTTTGATAGTGAAGAATTTACATTCGACGGTACAAGTAAAATAGTTTTTGAAGTGTATAATCCTACGCAAGATGTGACATTCCATACTGCTAGTTCATTAAAAATTAATACAACCTATACGAAATTGATTTTTCCTAATGGCACTATATGGGAACCGGTCACTCAGCGGTGGAGTGAAGTTCTTGAGTTTTTTAATATTAAATTTGACAACGAATTGCCAATTGGGCTTTACGTTTTGAAGCTCCAGTGGTCAGGGTTCGGGGCAAAAGATGCTAAAGGATTTTATCAAGCAAGTGATCGATATTCAAATGGTGAATCGGCGTACGTATTTTGTCAATCAACTAAATGATCGCTAAAATAAAAAAATTTAAAAAAAAATGTCGATTCATGAAAATCACAATCCTTAAAATTTCATTTTTATTTTGAGGTAGTACATGCCTTAAGCGCAAGTCGAAAAGTAGAATCTATCATCACCTAAAAATAAAAAAAATAAACGTTTTATTACATTCAATTGCATTTGAGAGCTATAATGTATATTTGCATTGGACAAATAGTATGTTACACCTCTCGGGAATGAAAATAAGAAAAGCCTCAGATCACGTGTAATTATTGACCGAGGCAAAGCCGAGGTCGATAAACATGTGATCTGAGGTTTTCTTCTTTACTTTCCAAGGGCTGTATACTATTTTTTTGTCCGACGAAGGCGGAAAGTGGCAAAAAAAGCACATTTTAGACAGAAAAATCATCGCTGAGATTATCAAAATTATTTGTTATCGATCTATTGATATTTATACGAAAGAAAAAGTGATTTTTACTGGCTTATGGTCTGAAATTTTTAAGAATTTTTGGAGGAATAGACACGATAAATCTGAAAAAAATCAATTTTTCAACTCAATCTATTTTTTAATCTTATCTGACTTAACTAAATTGTACGTAAAATTAATTTATTTTAGTTTATTCCTAATTGTTATTCAGTTTTATCGAAATTATTTTTTCAATTTATTCTCTTAGTATTCAGTAAATGATTTTTCGCTTTCTATCGATGTTTGACATAAACTTATAATGCAATTGAAAGTATTGTCGAACTTGTTAGTAAATATTTGTTCCATATTCAATGTTTATTTTGATCAATTTACTTATGACACAAGCGCTTGAGGTATGTATATTTGGGGGAAATGCGCGTTATTATGAGATCCAACTTTAGATCAATCTTTCAAACGTGCATATACTTCTAACTCTATTCCTATATTCTCGAAAAGCAATAAATTTTATTTCTAATCAGAAACATTGTATTGTAAACATCAGATACATGGTGGCAACACATTTTGAACCAACTGCAGCTCGCAAGGCTTTTCCATGCTGGGATGAACCTGGATTCAAAGCAGAGTTTGAAGTTTCATTGAAGCACTATCCTAATTACACAGCCCTATCAAATATGCCAGTTGAAAGTCTCACAAATACTACAGACGGTAAAATTTGGACTAATTTTAAAAAGTCTCCACCAATGTCTACATACCTCGTGACTTTCATAATCGCTGCATATGAACACTTCACTAATAACGTAGGGAATGTGACATTTTGGACAAGTAAAAGTAACAAAAACAACGTTAAACTTGCTTTTGATATAAGTCAAGCAGCAGTAACTGCAATGGAACAATATACTGGTATATCATACTCACTTCCAAAGCTAGATCAAGTTACCATTTCCCGATACTCTTCGTCAGCTACTGAACATTGGGGAGTTATTAGTTATCTGTAATGATTCCAATTTTATTAACTTTAACGTTTTTCTATAGTCAAACAATGTCTAATAATCGTTATCGTAATTATTTTATTTTTAGAAAGTATGCCATTTCCTTCGACTCGAACAAAGATGATATCACTGTTCAAGATCGTGTAATTCAATTGACAATACATGAAGTGTCTCATCAGTGGTTCGGTAATTTAGTGACACCTATTTGGTGGGATGATCTGTGGCTAAATGAAGCTTTTGCTGTTTATTTTTCGGGAAAACTCGTTGATCAGGTATTCTTTATTTCAACTCTTTAGTAAGGTGGTGTAGAAAATTCGAGAGGTCCTATTGTTCCCCTTAGAAGCACTAAGTGCAATTTTTCTTGCGCGACCCTACTCTGCAGCACCTACGTCAATTGATGATCAATTTTTTACATTGCTAACGTTAATTATTCTTACAATAGATCTTGAAAAATTGGCACGGAAAAAATTTATTTGTTGTAGACGTCATCAATAAAATATCTTTCGTCGCTGAGTTAAGGATGAGATATCCCTTGCCAATAAAATGGAATCCAAAAAGCCCTATCGATATTTCGATGATATTCAACGGGGTTACTTATCGAAAAGGGGCGGCTGTTCTTTATATGCTCGAAAATATTTTGTCTGAAAAAATTTTTCAGGATGGAGTAAGGAAATATTTGAAAAAGAAGTATGTATTAACTGCAGTAAAAATCTGCATTCAGCTCACTGTTTAAGCTTGTCTATTTTTTGAATTTCAATAGATACTTTAAAAATTGTTACACAAAAAATTTACTTTTTTATGTTACTATATTTATTACACAATTGCAGTCAATTCAGTGGGGTGACAGCCAACGACTTATTCCATGCTTTGCAAGAGTCTTATGATGAGAACAGATTATTTGCAACATTGAATATTCAGGAATTAATGGACCCTTGGCTAAAACAAACAGGCTATCCAATTATAAACGTAACCAGAAACTATGAAACTGGAGATATAAACATTACGCAATACAATGCAATGAAAACTAATCCAGATAATCTATGGATGATCCCCCTGACTTTTACCGACAGTTCGAAACTCAACTTCGATAACACACAACCTACACATTGGTTAAGACCAGTCCGTGAAAGGTTTACTCTTCACAATGCCAATAAAGATGACTGGGTGATTTTTAATATTAAGCTAAGCGGTCAGAATTGTGAACAATAGATACGAAAATATGAATTTTGATTTTTATTCCGTATATTTTTTTCAGGCTTCTATCGAGTTCAATATGATTTAAAAAACTGGAAACGCATTGCTGATTACTTACACACTGATAACTTTTACAAAATCGATCCAATTAATCGCGCACAGTTGATTTACGATCTTCACTATTTTGCGACTATCGATGACCAGTATTACGAAGTACTTGTTGACGTTATGTCATACATGTACAGAGAAACTCACTTTCTTCCTTGGATACCAACAATGAAAATAATAGAGCTATTCGATAATCTGTTGATCAATACTCCGGCTTATGATCTGTTTGAAAAGTTTATGTTGCATCTTTTGAATAACATAGTTGAACATGTTGGCTTCGAGTATGATAAAAGTGAAAATCATTTAGTTCAATTAGCTCGATATCATTTGCTTCCATGGGCATGTGCGTTTGGTCAAGAAGAATGCAGAAAATTCGCTTCGGAAAAAATTGCAACTCATCTCCAGAATCCATATGACAATATGTAAGTCACTTTGGGACTGCTTTAATGCTGGTCTAGAATATTAATCGTTTTTGGGATGGATATGACAAATCACTTTTAATTTTTATCCTTCAAGAATAACTCCGAGTGAAGAGAGCTGGATTTATTGCAACGGGTTAAGAGTTTCCAATGAAAGTATCTGGGAAAACTTGATGAATGCACATCTTGCTAATCCGTTAGTACAACCTGGATTGCAGTATCTTGGATGTACAAATAATCGTAATTTAATGAAGAAGTACCTCATTTTAGCGATTGCGGAAAACTCAACACTTCTTGAAGATCAAGTGTCTGACGCATTTTCGTCAATTATGTCCGGAAAACGAGACAATGTTGATTTCGCTTTAGATTTCTTCATCAGTTACATTGACCAAATCAGGCAACAGTAATTAATATTTATAAAACTAAGACTGAGATAACATAATTTAAAGTAAAAATTAGAGCTTTACTCCAGCTGAGGCAAGACCAGATAAGAACATTGATCTTGAAATTTTTCACCTTGTCTTGATTTCGAACTAAAAATATGTATCGTATTAAATCTCGAAAATCATTTAAGAATGTAAAAAAAATTTTTTCTAAAAATATTTGGCCTTTTGCATAAATAATTGTTGACTACAATAAGATGAAAGGTATTCTTTATTTAATTGCAACTAATTAACAATGACGATTTTTTTTATTAGAATAATATCCCGACTAGAAATTACTTTGGGAATGCCCAAAGCATACATTGAGACCCCATTGGGTTTCGACGGGGGATGCCCAATAGGGAAAACCCAATGAGGACCCAATGGGAACCCGATTGGGAAAACCCAACGTAGAAATAATAAATGATTGCCACGGCATAATGTAATAACAATAATAATAACAAAAATAATAATAATAATAATAATAATAATAATAATAATAATAATAATAATAATAATAATAA
>JZSA01005357.1:0-13099 GCA_000956155.1 Cotesia vestalis | reverse complement strand
AGAATTTGAACCGATTCGGACCGATAGATTTTAAGAAATCTTGAAAAATCTTGATTTGATCAATTAAAACCTGAAAATTACTTATGAGGATGATAAAACTGCGTCGAATTCCGCCAACCGCGTGAAAATCGGTTGATCCATTCAAAAGTTATTGCGATTTGAAAAATCCAAAAATAGTGTTCTACGAAACTTCTATCAGACTTTTGAGCTGGGAGAGCTCAAATGCATCAAGATATTATCTCTCCGAACTCAGTGAGCTCAAAATATCACATAAATTATATTTTGAGCTCAAAAATCTTAAAAATGTCATAAGTACAATTTTAAGCGCTCAGGTATGGAATTAGCGGGAAGTTACAGGGATGGCCTTTAGGGTGAACCGTTTTCCTAATTTTTTAACATAACTCCGACATTTTTTGGAATAACTTTAGAACGGTTTCACTGATCGATTTCAAAAACTAATAAGCTATTAGCATGAAAAAATTACGTCGATCGCCGTCAAGCCGGTCAAAATTGGTCAATTAGTTCAAGAAATATCGTGAACAAAAAAAAACCAAAAAAAGTGTTTTTTTGGAATTACTCCAAATTTCCTAGTTTTATCAATTCAAACTTGAAGATTTATCATGAAACTAAAAAAATTGCGTCAAATACTGCCAAGCACGTGAAAATCGGTTGATTTATTTAAAAGTTAGTGCGGTTTGAAAATTTAAAGAATATTGTTTTATGATACTTCTATCAGACTTTTAAACTCGAAGAGCTCAGAATAACACATAAATTGTATTACCTCCCAAACCCTGTGAGTGTCGAAAATTTTGGGGGCCTATTTTGCCCCCAAATATTTTTGGATATTAAAAATTTTAGGGGGCCCATCTTGCCCCCCCCCTCCCCTATATAAAATTCTTCTGGCAAAACCTATTTTTATCTCGATGCTAAACAATACTTCTTCTTTATTATCTTTTAATAATAAACACACAATGTTTTTATTTTTTTAGATGTATAATTTTGGGCCAAGAGTACCGAATTAAAAGAAAACATTTTTTTTGTTTAAGGCATCTATTTTTTCAGTGTTGTATGAAAGAATTTTTCTCTCTATCCAAGAGTAATTTTTTCTTGATTTTCTAGGAAATTTCTTGATTAAAAAGAATTAAATATCTCGAATTAAGAGTGAAATTTTAAAGAAAATGTTTTTTTTGAACAAAAGTGTTTTTCAACTTCCTGCTAAAAAAATCGATGATTTCCAAAAAAATCGGGAAGTTATTGTTTTCATCCCGATTTTTGAAAATTAAGTTTTCATCACATTTCGACGTTTCGAGATACAAAAAAGTTATTCTGGCTAGTTTGGAGATGATGTCTCCAAGCTGAACTTAGATTTTCTGTGTTGCATCAAAGTCAATTAATTTTTTCGAGAGATATCTAATTTTGAAAATATTAACAAAACATGGTTTTTGAATAAAATTTTTCAATTATTTATTAGAACGGAATTCTTTCTGAGAATGTTAGCAAATGTCTCTTAACCATGCTAAATGCCACTAGCATTCTAAAATCAAATGGATATATCCGAAAGTGATTGTAGCTTAAATATTTTGAAAAAAGTCTTTTATAAAATACAAACTAGATACACATACAAGCTCGAAAAGCTCAAAAACGTCATAACAGGTTAAATTTGGAGAGCATTGCAGTTGAATTTAACGAGAAGTTACAGGGATTGTCCTCAAGGTCAACCGTTTTACTAATTTTTCTTCATTGCAAAAAATTTCTGAAAAATTAAAAAATTGCATACGTACTTGGCAAACAATCATTGTATTCTCCTCTGGTAAAGGTTGACTTGCATTGACATTTCTGGTTAATGCACTCAGAATTAGGAGTTTTACACGAAGAGTCTGTTGAGCAATGCGCACCTAAAATTGGTACACATATTCCGTTCCTACTGGCCATGAAATTTAGATTACAGACACACCGATTAAATCGCGAGCAATGAGAATTTATTATATCTTGGCAGTCGGTTGTGCTGTAGCACACGGTACTGAAAAAGTCTAAAAAGAATGACGATGATATTATAAAAAGCCATGAAATTCTAATGTTCATCTTGAAGAGTGGTTGTTGATTTTAACACTTACTTGACAGACATTGAGTATTGGAAAGAGATATATAATCCTCCAAGCAGTGACATGTCCTGTTTAAACAATTCGAATTATAGACCAAACACTCTTTATGCTCCTCGCAATGTCCTCCAATCAGTGGAAGGCACACCGTTCGATCAAACTTTGAATAATTCGGCTTACACTCACATCTATTATCCTCAGAGCATCTTCCATTCAATATTTTGCTACAATCCTCGTCATCTAGACATGTTTGTTCTAGGAAAACTGTAATAATATTCTGTATTTCATATGCTTGAAAATTCATAACAGATGTATTTGTGAGCTCAAGGAGCTCATTGGTTTTTAACAGAAAATTTTTTGAGCTTTTTCAGCCTGAAAATAGTGGAAAGTTCCAGAGATGACCGGCAGAGTCAACCGTTTTACAGATTCTGTTCTTATTCTATTTAAGATATTTAATTATGACAAGCCCTAACAAATATGCATGTGTTACAAGAATGTGCTGCAAGTATTTCTTTGAGTTTATCAAGTGATTTTGAGCTCTCAGTTAGTCTTGATTCATTTACAATAGCCTTTCAGTAGTAGCGCGCATGTAAATCGCCCTAGCTACACTTAATTTAAAGTCAGTAGAAAAATCAATGCAATGTTAATTAGAAAGGTAAAACTTTTTTGGGAAAATTGATTGAATGCTTACTCTGCATTCCGTTTAACAGCTTTTTTATCTAAATCGGGATAATATACTTACTTTCAGTAGATTTATTGATAAATCGCGCTATGTGATGGTCATTGCAGTGATGATTCTCTTCAATGACTGAATATTCTGGATTGCATTGATTTTCGTTTGAACAAATTTCCTTCAGCAGTGGTACGCATGATATGCTGTTTTCTTCAACATAATAATTTTTGCAAATGCATTGCTTATTCTTTGAACAGCGAGCATTCGGTATTATCTCGCAATCATCATCATTGGAACATAATCCTCGTAATTCCGCTATAATAACACATAGAATTGCAGATAAAGGGCTTCATAAAATAAAGATATTCTCAACTTTTACCCAAAAAGTTACTTACTTGTCAAACATTTTTCGTGAGAGGTCTGTATAAAGCCTTCATAACACTCGCAACGATTTTGGAAACAATGGGAGTATTTAGAGATACAATCTTCATTAGTCAAACATACTTCACCTAAACTCTTTAAACCTTTTACACATGCTGTTCGATTGAGAGAAAAAAATCCGTCGTCACAAGCGCATTTATCTTCTAAGCATAGCGCGGATTGTATGTTAGAACAATCTTTGTTCAAGTGACACGGTCCGTCTAAGAATCCTGTAATTTTTATTGGTAATGAATTAACTTTTTGCTAAAAATTATTACAATTATTTTACGACATCGTATATTATAAGTACTTGGTAAGCATTTTGAGTTTTTGAGAAGATAATTTGGCTTGCATTGACAGACATTGTCAATACAGGCCGAATTTACGATTCGACAATCGTTATTATGCCAACATTTGCGATTTAGCGACAATAAACATCTATTCTTGTCACTGGATGCATAATTTTTCCCGCATTTACATGTATTATCAATGCATTCAAGAGCTCTGATGTCGTTGTCGCAGTCAGATAAACTTCTACAAGGCATTTCCAAGTAAGCTAGAGTGCAAATTTTATTCAAAATTATTTTATTTATAAACAAAGTTTTCAAAAACAGTCAACTTTATGTTAAACTAAAAATCTAGTTGATTAGGTAAGCACTTACACAATTTACATTCGGTATTAGAATAAGAAATATATTGATGTTTACATTGACATTTATTATCAACACATTCAGAATTTGTAATCCCGCATTCGTCGTCAAATTTACAGTATTCTCCTAATAGCAATGAGCAAAATATAGGACTCATCTCAATCGTATTTTCAGGACAGATGCAGATGTTTTGTGAAGAGCACTTCGCAAAAGTTATCTATGAGCAAGTGGTATCATCTTTACAAGGTGATCCTAGTAGTGCTGAAAATAAAAGGAAAAATATTGATTATAAGGATAAAAATCAATTAAATATAAATAATTTAAAACATGATATTACTTGGCATGCATCGATCATTAGAATGAGCTAAAAAACCAGTTTTACATTTACATTCATTATCAACACACAATGAATTTTCTGGTGCGCATGATTCTTTCCAACAAAATTCGTTTAGTAGGGGAGCACAATTGGTCATGTTAATCCGAATATTATTCTGTCTGCATACACATCGCCTTTCTGGTGAGCATGTAGAATGCAGTATATCATTACAGTCATCATTGGAGGCGCAAAAATCTCCCAGTTTGGCTAATTAAAAAGAAGTAAATTATTTTTAACTTTCTGCCGAGAAAATTGAAAATTTTCAAAAATCAGAAAGTTAATTTTTTTGCCCCGTTTTTCGAGAATGAAGTTTTCATCAGATCTCGAAGTTTTAAGGTCCTAGAAAGCTTTCCTGATTATTTCCTCGGTGATGTCACCGTGTATGTATGTATGAATGTGTGTGTGGGTGTGTGTGTGTTTTTATGTTAAGAGCTTATTAGTTTTTGGAATTGATCGGTAAAGCCGTTTAAAAGTTATTCCAAAAAAACCACTTTTCGAAAAATTTTTTTTTGTAGATTTTTTGCAATTTCTCAAAATCTACCGGTCCGAATCGGTTCAAATTTTTAGGAAATCTAAGTTTGGTCAAGCCCTTTCGAATGACGCCAACCGCGATCAAATCCGTCAAGCCGTTCAAAAGTTATAGAAGGGTCACACACACACACACACACACACACACACACACACACACACACACACACACACACACACACACACACACACACACACACACACACACACACACACACACACACACACACACACACACACACACACACACACACACACACACACACACACACACACACACACACACACACACACACACACACACACACACACACACACACACACACACACACACACACACACACACACACACACACACACACACACACACACACACACACACACACACACACACACACACACACACACACACACACACACACACACACACACACACACACACACACACACACACACACACACACACACACACACACACACACACACACACACACACACACACACACACACACACACACACACACACACACACACACACACACACACACACACACACACACACACACACACACACACACACACACACACACACACACACACACACACACACACACACACACACACACACACACACACACACACACACACACACACACACACACACACACACACACACACACACACACACACACACACACACACACACACACACACACACACACACACACACACACACACACACACACACACACACACACACACACACACACACACACACACACACACACACACACACACACACACACACACACACACACACACACACACACACACACACACACACACACACACACACACACACACACACACACACACACACACACACACACACACACACACACACACACACACACACACACACACACACACACACACACACACACACACACACACACACACACACACACACACACACACACACACACACACACACACACACACACACACACACACACACACACACACACACACACACACACACACACACACACACACACACACACACACACACACACACACACACACACACACACACACACACACACACACACACACACACACACACACACACACACACACACACACACACACACACACACACACACACACACACACACACACACACACACACACACACACACACACACACACACACACACACACACACACACACACACACACACACACACACACACACACACACACACACACACACACACACACACACACACACACACACACACACACACACACACACACACACACACACACACACACACACACACACACACACACACACACACACACACACACACACACACACACACACACACACACACACACACACACACACACACACACACACACACACACACACACACACACACACACACACACACACACACACACACACACACACACACACACACACACACACACACACACACACACACACACACACACACACACACACACACACA
This sequence comes from Cotesia vestalis, assembly GCA_000956155.1. Lineage (NCBI taxonomy): Eukaryota > Metazoa > Arthropoda > Insecta > Hymenoptera > Braconidae > Cotesia > Cotesia vestalis. The sequence goes on along the minus strand of JZSA01005357.1, from coordinate 6,812 downwards.
CACACACACACACACACACACACACACACACACACACACACACACACACACACACACACACACACACACACACACACACACACACACACACACACACACACACACACACACACACACACACACACACACACACACACATATATATATACAATTATTAAAAACAAAATTTAGAGAATAATCAATATATAAGACATAATTTGTACTAAATATTATAAGATTCTTAATTTTAAATGTTTACTATTGATTATTTAATATTTTAAAAATTAATTTAATAATAAATTCAAAAATTGAATTTAAGATTGGTCATTTTTTTAATCTAATATATAAAATTCTTGTATTTTTATTGATTTCTTAATTTAATATTCACTTTTCATTTTTATCAAAAAATTTTTATTAAATTTATTTAGTTATTTTTATAAATATTTATTATTTATTTAATTTAATAGCAAATATTAAAAATTAATATTATAATTTGATGTTCAATTTTAATTTTTATCACAAACTTTTTATTAAATGTTTTATTAAATTTATTTCTTTATTTTGTAAATATTAAATAACCAATAATAAGTATTTAACATTAATAATTTAATAATATTTAGTGTTAATTATATTAAATAAAAGTATTTTAATTTATATCAATAAATAATACATACGGATAGTTAACCTCAATTATATTGGAGCACTTGAAAAAGTATATAAGCACAATTTTTTTCACTAATATTCACAAATAGTTAGTAATATCAATCAAAATATTCAATTTAAATCACTACTGAATATAATTTATTAGCACGTATATAATTTGCACTGATACGAAACACGTGTTTTCAATACAAAAATACTAGAATAAATAACTTGAACATAGATACAGTGTATAGATGCACTATAGTGCATAATGCCCTTATAGTGAGGATAAAAAAATCCCATGATCTGGCTGCACTGTATAGGTTTACTATGTTGATAGCACTGTTTACAAGACTTATGAAAAATTTAGCAGCTAACTTTATACTGTCGCTTTTTTCTGTCGGTGTGCGCGCGCATCGTAAAAATTCACTCTCATCATTTTTCCCAATCGCGCCTAAAGAAGTATAACTTCAAAAATTTCATTAAAATCTATTCAAGGGATCTCATGGAAAATACTGTGCTGTTTTCAAAACCCTTCTTCACTTTCCCATACGATCATTCTTCCCAACATTATTGATTATCAAAGTCAATGAGAACTTTTTTACTTTGATTGACAATAACTCTGCGCCAAATCATCTTACGAGCTTTTCGATTACCTTACCTTAAAAGGTATTAAATTTTTTAAAAGAGCTTTAAAAGAAAACAATAAAAAATTCTTTTTGAAGCCCCTAGACCTTTTTTTAGTTGAGAAAAAATTTGGAAAAAAATTTTTTTTTCTAGTTTTATTAGGATTACTTCATACCTAAACATGATAAAAAAAATTAGGAAAACGGTTGACCCTACAGGCCAACCCTGCAACTTCCCGCTGATGGTTCCATACTTAAGCGCTCAAAATTGCACTTATTACGTTTTTGAGCTCTTCGAGCTCAAAAATATAATTTTCGTGTCATTTTGAGCTCTCCGAGCTCAAAGAGATAGCTTTTCTAGGCTTTTGAGCTCAAAAGTCTGATAGAGATTTAATAAAACACTATTTATAAATTTTCAAATCGTGATAACTTTTGACTAAATGCACCGATTCTCACGTTCTTGTCAGCGATTGACGCGGTTTTTAAGGCCCCATAAAGAACTTTCAAGTTCGAATTGATCGATCTAAGAATTTCGAAGTAATTCCGAAAAAACACTTTTTGGTTTTCTTTCGACAACGATAACTCACGCACGAATCAACCGATTTTGATTTTCAAAACGGCATTCAATGTGGTTTTTCAAGGTTAAGAGCTGATTAGATTTTGAAATCGATCGGTAATGCCGTTTGAAAGTTAATCCAAAAAAAGACTTTTTTTGAATTTTTTTCGACAACGATAACTCACGAACGAATCAACCGATTTCGACCGGACCGGCAGCGGTCGACGTGGTTTTTCAAGGTTAAGAGCTGATTAGATTTTGGAATTGATCGGTAGAGCCGTTAAAAAGTTATCTCAAAAAAACCACATTTAAAAAATTGTTTTTTCTTATTTTTTCATGGTTTTTTTAAGATTTCTTGAAATCTAATGGTTTGAATCGGCTGAAATATTCAGGAAATCTAAGTTTAATGAAACACACACACACACACACACACACACAGTGACACCCTCTCAGGAACAGTCAGGGAAGCTTCCTAGGGCCTCAAAACGTCGAGATCTGATGAAAACTCGATTTTTTCAAAACGGGGTAAAACCAATAACTTCCCGATTTTTTGAAAATCATTGATTTTCTTAGCGGGAAGTTAAAAAAAATAAAATCTGACTGTGGACACCCTCTCAGGAATAGTCAGGGAAGCTTCCTAGGACCTCAAAACGTCGAGATCTGATGAAAACTCGATTTTTTCAAAACGGGGTAAAACCAATAACTTCCCGTTTTATTGAAAATCATTGATGGTCATATCTGACTATTAATGGAAATGTCCATTAATGGAAAAATTTTATGGTCATATCTGAAAACTAGACACTTGGAGATATAATTTGCTTTTTATGTTGTTTGCTGTACGACCATTTGCCTTGGAGTTACAGCTCATTGAAAATCACCCAAAAATTTGAAATTTTTTTTATATTCCCTAATTTCTCTAACTAATGTAGTTAAAACATTATTAATAAATGATGTCTTTATAATAACCTTTTTTTATGCATTGGTATTGATTTGCAGAATTCAGCCACTTGCACTTTGAATTTTCAGAGCAGCATGGATTTTGATGATGAGGATCACACTGACAAAATCAATTATTAATAAAATAAAATAACGTTATTAAATTTAAAATTATTTAGTTGAGGTAAACTTACTTCATCAATATCTTTTGCACACTGGGGAGTAAGTATAGATCCCTTGGCTGCATTGACAATTAGCATAAAAGCTAATCCCTCAATAACGGAAACTTTTTTACCCATGTCTAATATAGTTGTCGATCGTTAGCCTCTAACCAGCGTACTAATTTATAATTATCTTTTTTTTTCTTTAAATAGCTAATAAGAAAAAAAAATCAGACCGTAATTTTTTTATTACAATTGATTAATACCGTAATTAAAGATTTTTTTAATGTGCTCTTTAAAACGTTATAAGAAATTTTATTGATATGAGTCGAGATAGTAGCCAAAAATAGTATTTTTTTATTTTGATTAGTAAACGGCAGTTTTATTTCAAGCACAGGCACTTGATGATCACATGATAGAATAATGGTGCATTTCACACTAAATCGGCAACTTTTTTAAGTTAGTCCCTCCGATTATTTGGAAATTTTACATATTTTTAAGACTCAAATTTGTCGAAAAATTCGTTTTTGAGGGATGAATTTCTTTCAAAATTTGAGGTTTCATTTTTCAAATAGTCTGTGAACAATGCACCGATCTGAGACTTTTTATTAAATGCACCGAGCTTTTTTATGTCTAGTAAATGATCTCTAAAACTGATTAAAAACGTTAAAGATTTGATTCGTTACTGAAACTCCGAAATTTTACTGTCCGAAGATTTTTTAAAGCTTACACTGCAAGAAATTTCCAATGAATTTTACTATGTGTGCATAGTAACACTGGACTATAAGAAAACTGATATAAAATTTACAAGTTCCCATAGTAGAGGTATGCGCAAATTACTCAATCGTGTCGTCTACGCATACCGTTTACTATGGGAACTTGTAAATTTTGTATCAGTTTTCTTATAGTCCGGTGTTACTATGCGCACATAGTAAAATTCATTGGAAATTTTTTGTAGTGTACCCAGTAAACACGTTTACGTCAATGTGACGCCGAATTGATATTGGCCTATTTCAGGATTTACGTAAGACATAAGTCTCAAATGAGTCATCTATGACTTGTCACAAAAGAAGGGTTGTGACGTTTATTATATTTACTTCAACCAATAATTCAATTCTTTTATCAGGCGAGGTTACTATGATCAGACGTAAAGATCCCAAATTCCTAAGCGATTCTAATCTATCTGTCGCGCGCTACCACGATAGTTTGAATTTATTTAAGTGACTTACTTTCCGTCTTATACCGACATGGAATTCGATAAATGACCTGCGTGGCAATAGGGGGTTTCGTGTAAGTATGAAATCTCGATGGGTGGGTTTGGTGAATTACAGGCACTCGTGAACTCCTAGTTTCCCCTTTCATCTTATAGTTACTCCAAAGATGAGACAGATTTAAATGAAAACTAATGAAATTCGTTGCAATAAACAGATATATTGAAATTTACTTACAGTTAACTAAAATGATAGCGTCAATGCAGAATTATAATATGAGGTACACTGTATTACACTATACCTTTAATTGTCTTTATAATATGGTTATGTAATATCAAAATAAGACGTATCAATTGACAAACAATACAATGCTTATTGATAACTAGAATAACTAGCCCCAATCTAGTTGAACGGGTTACCGCACTAGTAAAGTTAAAAAAAAAGTTTGGAAAATCCAAATATAAATGCCTTGAGTGCTCGTGTTATTTATAAATTTTTCAAAGTAGATAAAATATTAATCACAGAAAGAAAAAAAAATTGATTAAAAGTTAAAGTATAATTCAGCTCAAGTTCATTTAAATTTTTCCGCGTAAATCGGAGAAAAAATAATCGAAACTACATTACCGACATTCAGTATTATGTTATAGTATGGATATAGTTAAAACTGCCTTCAAGCTATATTTAGAAAAAAAAATAACATATGGCAAATTAAAATACAACAAAACTTTTTTCGAGATCAACCAAAAAAAAATGATCGTAATTAGACGAAATATTTTCAAGCTACAGCTTGAGTTCCATGTGATCACAAATAAATAATGAATCAATTAAAAAAATTAGGAAAACGGTTAACCCTGAAAGTCATCCCTGCAACTTCTCGCCAATTCCATACCTAAACACTATTTTTCAAAATTTTAAACCACAATAACTTTTGAATGAATTAATCGATTTTTACGTGGTTGGCCGGATTCAACGCAGTTTTTTAAGCCTCATTAAGAATCTTTAAAGTTGATTTGATTGAACCAGAAAATTCGGTCTAAATCTGAAAAAACATTTTTTTCGGTTTTCTTTCGTCAACGATAACTCACGAACGAATGAACCGATTTTGACCAGGCTGGCGGCGATCGAAGTTATTTTTTTAAGTTAAGAGCTAATTAGTTTTTGGAATTGATCGGTAGAGCCGTTATTTCAAAAAAACCACATTAAAAAAAAATTTTTTTTTGAGTTTTATTGAGATTTCTCTAAATCTACTGGTCTGAATCGGTCCAAATTATATGCAAAATCTAAATTTGGCTAAGCCCTTTTGAATGGCGCCAACCGCGATGAAATCGGTTGAACCGTTCAATAGTTATAAGCGGTTCCTGTGGCCTTAAAACATCGACATCTGATGAAAACTCGATTTTTGCAAAACGGAGTAAAACCGATAACTTTCCGATCTGTTGATTTTTTTAGTGGAAAGTTTAAATGTAAAATTATAAATCAAACAATTCGCATACCCGGTTTCAATTACCAACAGCAACAAAACTTTTTAATTGTAAATTTGTATATTTATCAATTTATTTGTTTATTATTATACAATACAAATACTATTTATTTATCAATTTATGGAAATATGAGGCACAATATCAAATTAAATGTAAACAATATTTATTCCAAACAATGGTAAAAGCTTAAATAAACATTTCAGTGGTACTAAAGTTACTTCGTAATAACTTTAAATATTAAAGTTCCGCTTTTAACAGGGGCTGTGTTTGGGCGTTTTCTGAGATATTTTGAGCGTAAATGATTTATTTGATTTTCATAGAATTTTTTAGCAGAAGCTTAGTTTGGGCATGTCCGCTAAAAATTCAAAATTTGGCCGGAAGTGCCCAATTAAATCTGCTGTTAAGAATTCTATAAAAATCAAATAAATCATTTAGGCTCAAAATATCTCAGGAAACGCCCAAACACAGCCCATGCTAAAAGCAGAACTCAAAATTCCAATTTTAAAAGGTCCTCCACCGAAGTTACATTTTGGCACACCCTAATAAACACACACACACGCATAGTGACAACATCGCGAGGGTCATCAGGGAAGCTTCATGTGGCCCTACACTGATAGAAGCAAATATTTGTTAAGGACTAACAAATGGCTTCTAATAAATGATTTGTTAAATATTAACAAATCTTTTTAACTACAAACAAATCCTTCTATCAGTGTACAACGTCGAGATCTGATGAATATTCGATTTTTGCGAAACAGGGTGAAAACAATAACTTTCCGATTTTTGAAAATCTTTGATTTTCTTAGCGAGAAGTTAAAAAATCTTATATCATTGAAAGATGATGGTCGGTAGTGTGGGATTTTTACCCACTAAAAAAAAGCTCTCTCTTTCCCCGTGGATGGTACTCTCTAAATCTGAAACAGTGAAAGTCACTGGAAATTAGTAGTATATTCACTATTTCACAGTTATAAGTATACCACTTGGTGTATACTTATAGCTGTGAAACGGTAACATGACATAAAATCCAAGGTCATTATATCCGCGACACTATATCCGCGTCATTATATCCGCGCGGCACAAAATCTTTGGCGATATATCCGTGCTATAATATCCTCGTGCAATTATATCCGCGACACTATATCTGAGAGAGTATGTAGAAAAAAAATTAGACGGGGTCCAGGGGTGAAGCCCCGGTGGGGGTTGGGGGGCGAAGCCCCCCC
>JZSA01005355.1:0-11407 GCA_000956155.1 Cotesia vestalis | reverse complement strand
GATAAAAAAAAAAAAAAAAAAAATTAAATAACTATTTCTCTATTTAAATAATAAACTACTTCAAAATGATGCATAGTATATACGAGTCTATCGCTATCCTTTTCTTTTCCGAGCCCAAAAGCATGCGCACTCTTTTTCTTTAAGTGGGCGGACTTTAAACAGCTGTGTCCTCTTCTATCGCATGGGATGGTCGGTTGGGACCTCTCAGTCGCACACATTCACTCGGAGCAATATTTTACTTTTTAAAATTCGACAACCGCAATTCTAGACTGATTTTTCGCAGGCAACCCTATACCACCGTGTTTAGAAGAAAATAATCTTTTATTTCATTTAAATTTCATTCAATAAACAGACCGTTGCAAAACGCTAGTACAGATTTACCTATTTATCCCTGGCAACCCGATAGTTGTGACCGGAAAAGAATAGGCAACCTAACGTTTGCATATTCTCTGAGCTTCATACTTTCGATTGGTATAGAATTTATCTAATAATCATACCGGTGAAATGTTTAAAAAAATAATTTTTTTTAATTATTAATTAAACATACTCTGGACTGAAATTTGCTAGGCAACCCATATGGATTATATTTATTGACATATTAAATTAAATATAAAATACGTTTCATTGAATAAACATCTCGGTGAAGGTCGTTTTATATCGGGATTTTATACTATTCAGAGAAGCTCCCTAGGACCTAAAAACGTCAAGATCTGATGAGAACTCGATTTTCGAGAAACGGGGTGAAACCAATAACTTCCCGATTTTTGAAAATTTTCAATTTTCTTAGCGGGAAGTTAAAAATTCTTTCACAATTATATTAAGAATAGCCCCGACTAGAAAAAAAATTGTAAAACCAATTGGAACCCAATTGGGTGCCCAATAGGGAACCCAACATTGGGATGTAACGCAGCACCCAAGATGGTCCCGATCGGGTAATCCTTATTGGAGCCCAAAGGGGTGTACCCAACTGTATTCCAATTGGGCATACTCTATAGGGTTCCAATTGAGTCAGGCCTGCAGAAACCCTAAGATAACCCAATAAAATCCCAACATACAAAAGATTTTCTAAAGTTAATTTTTTATTTAAATAAAATAAATAATAAGAATAATTTCATTCTACTACACTATTATTTTTTTTATTCATATTATTTATCTTTCGAAGAAGACCATCCCATACAAAGTTGCCGATGCTCAACAATTTCCGTTCATTGGCCAAGGCACGGCGGCTAATGCTCGGCCAAGTATCGGCGTTTTGTGTCGGCCTAGCCTTGGTAAAACTTCGGCTTTAATGTTCGGCCAAGCATTGGCGTTATGTATTGGCCGAGTCTAGGCAGGGTTCCCAGACTTTCTCTTCGGCGCGTAGCCGACCTGTGGCGCTAAAGTCGCCCAAAGTCGCCGCGATCAATTCAAATTATAAAAATTAAATAAATTTTTTTTTTCAAATCTGGTTTATTGAGAATTATAAAATTATTATCATTAAAATCACATTATCATAAAATTAGTTTAGATAAATTAACATATATATTATATATACTTTCAATAGTAATGTTGTGATTAAATCACTCAGGTAACCACACTCAGTCATGAACATTGAATAATTATTATTCTTATTCTAAACTGCGCTATCGAACGTATTGCAACTGAAAATTGTCACCAAGCTTATTAGAATTATTTCACAAATTTTTAAATTAACATAAATATTGACTAAATTTTACGTAGTAGTATTCATGAAATAAAAAATCAACATATACTTTTAGTTTTAAGTTTAAGACTGTCATATTAATAATCAGTCATTAATTAGATCACAGTTATCGTTATCGTTTTCAGAATATTCAATTAAGTTCATTGCCTCAACAAGATCATCACTAGCCGTATCATTATCAATTAAATTACAATCTTGCTCCTGATTTTTATACATTTGACTCGTAAAACGCTTAAGCATTTTCTCCGAGGGTGTGTAATCTTTACAGCATCTGAAAACCAGTTCGGACCGTAAAACATTATTTAAATTAAATTCTGAAAACCAGTTCGGACCGTAATTATTATTTAAATTAAATTCTGAAAACCAGTTCGGACCGTAATTATTATTTAAATTAAATTCTGAAAACCAGTTCGGACCGTAATTATTATTTAAATTAAATTCTGAAAACCAGTTCGGACCGTAATTATTATTTAAATTAAATTCTGAAAACCAGTTCGGACCGTAATTATTATTTAAATTAAATTCTGAAAACCAGTTCGGACCGTAATTATTATTTAAATTAAATTCTGAAAACCAGTTCGGACCGTAATTATTATTTAAATTAAATTCTGAAAACCAGTTTCGGACCGTAATTATTATTCAAATTAAACTCTGAAAACCAGTTCGGACCGTAAAACATTATTTAAATTAAATTCTGAAAACCAGTTCGGACCGTAATTATTATTTAAATTAAATTCTGAAAACCAGTTCGGACCGTAATTATTATTTAAATTAAATTCTGAAAACCAGTTCGGACCGTAATTATTATTTAAATTAAATTCTGAAAACCAGTTCGGACCGTAATTATTATTTAAATTAAATTCTGAAAACCAGTTCGGACCGTAATTATTATTTAAATTAAATTCTGGAAACCAGTTTCGGACCGTGAATATTATTTAAATTAAACTCCGAAGATCAGATCCGGACCGTGAATATTATTAAAATTAATTTCTGAAAGCCAGTTCAAACTATAAACATTATTTATTCGCGAGAACTAATACGGACAATAGTAATAACAAAATTCATGGGCATAATAGAATTAAAAAATCAAAAACCCACGAAGTCTAAATATTAACAAAATTTTCGACATCACGACGGTTAAACAATAATAATAATTAAATATTGTATTTCCTTCTCACTGCTCCAGGAAACAGAAAATCGTGTATCCGACCCCTCGTGGTCCCCGGGTAATTAAAAAGCTATAAAACGGGAGATGAGAGAACTCGTGTAAACCATTTAACGCCTTATGGGAACGTCGGGTACCCCGTCGGTTGTCAACCACTGAATTTTATGTACCATCCGCTACTATAAATTCTAGAAATTATTTTCCTGTTTTCGACCACATTCCGGTCATTTAATAAAAAACTAAAATTTTGGATACGTTCACACCATAAAAAGAGGTTGAGGGGAAAGGAAGTACCACGACTATAAAGTATATCGAATCCCCGCGGTCGCTTCTCAGTCGCGAAGATTATTCTCTGCCACCATCACCTCCTCCCTGTACCATTCCTATGATCAGTTAATCAGTCAATTACGTGTTGAGTATTGTTGAGTAAATACAGTGTATATTTCAGTTTAATAAATCTCAAAATAAAATAATTAGTTTAATTACTATAAACAATTCCTCATTTATCCCTTCGATTAAGAACAAAGTCAAAATAATAATTATTAAGTTCACTTCAACAAGCAGCGGCCGCTTCACTACAACGACAGGTACATTTCTCATTATATATATATATATATATACCTATATATGTTTATTATTTTTTTTTTGGTTATTTCTATTTTCTCTTGCTGTGTTTTAACACATCTGCTGAGCTGTTGTGCCTGACCTAACCCAATCCATGACCCAGTTTTTAATCATATATACAGTGTGGAGCTTCGAGTAATTTCGACATACAGTTACCCATAGGCGCGGTTCCCGCCTCCCGAGACATATAACCTTAAGTGGTGAGTCTCAAATTTAAGGGACTGATTTAATTATTACTCGGACGTAACAACGGATTGCAAATGCACTTAAATCTTTAAAAGTCTTTGTTTCATCAGCGCTTTCGATTTTATTTACTGATGTCCAAAAACCAACTGTGCTCACACTTTCATGTCGACATTCACATACTTCATCGATTCTCATTGTTCTTAACGTACGCCACTGTGCCTCAATCGCATCCTTATTGGCATCACTAGCTACAATTATATAATAAATTTTTTTATATACAATTAAATACATAGATAAATAATATATCCATACATTTATAAGCGTGTATATATGTAAATATTCCCTGTTAGATCCCACGGTAAACATTCTACAGATAGATTCGAAGTTTGGTCCATACAAGTCTTTGGTGTAAAAAACCGTAAGTTAGTAAGTACCGCAACATTAGCGGGAAAACGTTTAACCAGTTCTTCACAGAGTTTAAGCATGAATGCTCGTGATCTTAACTTTAGCTAAGCTCTCAGTAGAAATAGTTGATTTATTCGCATATTCTGAAAATTTTGTCCCAAAGTCAACTGAATCCAAAGGCAATAAGGAATCTCCAAACTCCGAATTAGCTTTTAATAAAGCTCCGTTTACAGCCCTATCAAAAAAATCCATATGGGAAATCAGCCTGGATTCCCACATGGATTTCCACATGGCGTTTTCGGATGGATTCCCATATGGTTTCCCATGAGAATCCATGGTGGGATCCTACATGGATTCCCACATGATTTCCCATAAGAATCCCGGGTAAGAATCCCACATCAATTCCCATACCAAAAAGGTGAAAAAAATTTTATTCGAGAAATTTAAAATAATAATAAATTAATTACTGCTAATTAACTATTTATTGAAATTAACACTGAAAAGTGGATGTTATCTTTTTATCTCATGAATAAGCTACTGGCGTCTGGTGGACTTGAACCCGTACCTCATGGTTGACAGTCTTCTACGCTACTATACTCACTGGCCTGAGTCACGTTCTTACATGACGTATATTCATTTTCCTTATTTGAATTCGATATAGGAATCCACATATCCACACGTTCCTATATGGATTTCCCACATGGGAATCCATGTACCCACACTTTCCTATGTGGATTCCCATGGGAATCCATACATCCCATGTGGATTTCTCACATGGGAATCCATGTACCCACACTTTCCTATGTGGATTCCCATAGGAATCCATACTTCCCATGTGGATTTCTCACATGGGAATCCATGTACCCACACTTTCCTATGTGGATTCCCATAGGAATCCATACTTCCCATGTGGATTTCTCACATGGGAATCCATGTACCCACACTTTCCTATGTGGATTCCCATAGGAATCCATACTTCCCATGTGGATTTCCCACATGGGAATTCATGTACCCACACTTTCCTATGTGGATTCCCATAGGAATCCATACTTCCCATGTGGATTTCCCACATGGGAATTCATGTACCCACACTTTCCTATGTGGATTCCCATAGGAATCCATACTTCCCATGTGGATTTCCCACATGGGAATTCATGTACCCACACTTTCCTATGTGGATTCCCATAGGAATCCATACTTCCCATGTGGATTTCCCACATGGGAATTCATGTACCCACACTTTCCTATGTGGATTCCCATGGGAATCCATACTTCCCATGTGGATTTCTCACATGGGAATCCATGTACCCACACTTTCCTATGTGGATTCCTATATCGAATTCAAATAAGGAAAATGAATATACGTCATGTAAGAACGTGACAGGCCAGTGAGTAGCGTAGAAGACTGTCAACCATGAGGTTCAAAATCCATGAGGTTCAAATCCACCAGACGCCAGTAGCTCATTCATGAGATAAAAAGATAACATCCACTTTTCAGTGTTAATTTCAATAAATAGTTAATTAGCAGTTATTAATTTATTATTATTTTAAATTTTTCGAATAAAATTTTTTTCACCTTTTTGGTATGGGAATTGATGTGGGATTCTTACCCGGGATTCTTATGGGAAATCATGTGGGAATCCATGTAGGATCCCACCATGGATTCTTATGTGAAACCATATGGGAATCCATCCGAAAACGCCATGTGGAAATCCATGTGGGAATCCAGGCTGATTTCCCATATGGATTTTTTTGATAGGGTAAACACTTCGTCAAAACCTAGAAAATCAGTAACAAACTGATCTAACGACCGACTGAAGTAACGAACACAATAAGCTATGTATTTAATAGTTGATACATCAGTTGACTCATCCAGGATTATAGAGTAATCTTGTTCACCAATGTCATCGATAAGTTCTTCTAACATTGCCGGTGCCACAACATTTAAAATAAGCTTGGAAGCTTTAGTCCGGTGGAGGCGTAGTTTTTCCAATTGACTTCCTTTCCCAAGTTCTTTTAAAACCTCGCCTAAGTGATCAACACTCTTGACTGAGCTGTGACTAGCTATGTACAAAACCATTTTGAATTCCGCAATCTTCAATTCTTTCTGTTGCGATGAATTAACTAAAAAATAAAAATACAATTATTTTTTCATATGAAAAAAAAAATATATAGTTATTTTATAATATGACAAGGACGTACTGTGACTTATCAAAGATGGCTGTTTTTTTCGATTCCATAACTTCGCTTGACTTAAATGAGATCCTGTGCCAGCATGCTTTTTCAAATCAGAAGCATGAGCTCTTAAAGAAACCTTGCAAAATTTACATCGTGCTTCGCCATGTCCCGCTGTGATCAACTCGGTTGAATTTTTAGTCAGCCAACTTAAAAAAAAAATTGAAAAATTAAAAAATTGAATAAAAAAATTTGTTTAATTTCAGTTAACCTATAACCGGAATAAATATTATTTTTAACAATGTGAGAATTACATACCTTTGAAAATAGGTTGATTTTCCCATGCTTCACGGTAATGTTTCGCATTTGTCATCGCACCAGAATTATTTAATTAAAATTTTCTACTGATAATGACAATTGTATATGTAAATTGATCCATCGGGTGTTAACGGATGTTGGAATTGAAATAAAATTAATGAAAGTCTTGAAGTTAGTCGAAACTCGTAAAAAATGGGAGACGATTTATCAATGGCCACAAAGTAGGTGCCTGCGTAGCGTGTGATTCAAATATTTAGTATTCATGCAAAGTTTGATCTGTGAATCTGAATACATAAAACTGTGATTAAATTCTTCGTAGTCTTTATTAATTTTTATAAAAATAATAAAAAAAAATTTCATTCTGTTGTTTAATTTCAAAAATCGCCTATCGGCGACTAGTCGCCTTCAATAACATTTAAGTCGCCGAGCCTTGTTAAAAGTAGCCTAAATGGCGATAAGTCGCCGCATCTGGCAACCCTGCGAGGCTAGGCTATTAATGCTTGGACAAGGATCAGCGCCTTATGATCAGCCTATGAATGGCTCACCATCGACCGCTCTACTAAGCTCATAGCAACGACAAACGATCATCAGACGTTGCTTGGCCGATAATATGATAAATTTTCTGCTATGCATCTCCTCTAAATATCACATCAGCGGTTTCTTAAATTTTATCTACTGGCATTATTGAATATTTATGGGAGATAACAAACATTCTCAAACGAATAAGTTAGGTGATAAATTTACCGTTTTTATTAGCGAAAATTTTTCAATTAGTTATTCATTAATTACTCATAAAAATTGAGAAAATTAAGTACCTATAAAGCGAATTATTGGTATGCATTGGAATAAAATACTCCGAGGCGAAGCCGAGGTCAACAAACATGTGATCTGAGGCTTTCTTATTTACTTCCCGTGGAGTGTATACTATTTTTTTGCTCGACGAAGGCAGAAAGGGGCAACTTTGTTTAGCGCAGCGGGCCGAAAGTTGACGCTTTCTGCCCGTCGAGCAAAAAAATTTTTTTCAAGGAACTTCGATAGGCTCGCCGCTCCTGTGCAACCCGAGGGACGAAATTAAAAATCTACATAACAATACGATTAAAAAAAATCAATAATTTCGCGATACTTCAGCCTGATTAAACAATTATTTTTCCGTTTGAATATGCTCAGCCGATGCTCGGTTATTATGCTCGGCCTATGCTTAGTCGCCAGTCTTGGGACTATGTTAACATCCGATACCCAGCCAGCCTTGGCCCAATGAAAAATCCGATCCTCGGCCGATCATCAATGATCGGATACCTATCATCGTCCAATGATCGACCGGACCTTATTCTTTGTATGGGTGTTTTTCAATCCGTTTGAATACGATCCAACCCGATACAGTTTAGTCGAGAAGTGAATTTTTTGTAAAAAATACTAACAATGCTTTTAAAAACATGGCCAATGGTGCATTGGATTCAGAATTTAATTCTGATAAATTAGTATTTTTTTAATTTATCCGTCATTAAAAATTTCATTTGTTAGAAACAAAAAACGAAGAAAAAAAAGGGAGTCTCCGTTTTGTAGCTATAACTTAAAAAATATTAAAGATATCTAAAATCTGAAGAAAGATCTCGAAAGAGGAAAAAATTTTAGTAAAATAAGTCTTGAATGACCGAATTTGTAGCTCCATTATTTATAATTTTAATTTATCGTTGAAAGTTGAGGTCCGCGCGGCCGTTTCGGTGCCTAGGCGACGCCGCCAAGTAAAGTATGCAAGACAAAATAATTTTTTTATAACATTCAATATTAATTTAAAATCCTGAATAAATTATAGTGTCATCTAGACACTAGGAGGAATATAATCCCGCAAAAAAAAATTTTTTTAGTTTGATTTTTGTTTAAGTTATGTACACGGAGAAAAAAATATCGCTCTCATCACTATACGTATCGTAATTATCACGATCCAGGCGAAAAGTAGTTGGGAAAGTAGTGGCGCTGCAAGCGGTGTATCGTGATTATCACGATACGTATAATCCTTAGCACCATACGTTTTGAGGTAATCAAAATACATATAGTGATAACTATTTATTTGTCACAAAAATTATTAAAATTATCAAATTTCTGCCAAATTAATTATCATCACAATTAAACAACTCAGTATTCATTAATTATTTTTACTTTCGTTAAAAATATGAACTTTGTCAACCTCACTTCTTTAATGTTGGCAGTTAGATTGTGTTTTTTTTTTTGTTATTTATTTTAATTTTAGCAATTTTCACAGTCCACACAGATCACAGCATGATTGCATGGTAGAAAGACAATATCCTTCTCTTTTTCTAAACAATTAGAACATGGATTCCGTCGGGAAAATTCGCTGTACATTAAAGCCTCTTGTGCAAAAACGTTTCTCGCAGGTTCAGGAGATGCCGGGCGTGAGTCATCGCTATCATCCTATCCCGGAATTCCATGTGCAAATGGCTCCTGGCGAGAGGGAATTTGCGCCAATGGTTGCCTGTACAGAGATCCTTGCGCCAATAATTCCTGCCGTAGAGGTCCTTGCACCAATAATTCTTGGTGCGAAGGTCTTTGAGTCAATGGTTGTCTGTGCAGAGGTCCTTGCGCCAACCGCTGCCTATGCGGAGGTCTTTGCGCCAATAATGTCTCGTGTGGAGGTCCTTGCGCCAATGGTTGCCAGTGCGGGGGTACTTGTACCAACGGTTGCCGTCCCACACCTCTTTCTAATTGTCTCTCTTCCGGTTCAAAAACATTTCCTGAAAAATATATAATGTAAAAGTTGCAATAACAGATAAATAATATTAATAGTACTTAATTAAATAATAATATTAATAATTATATTAGCGTAATTAGAAATTAATACAAAAGTTTTACTAAAATCGCGCGTAAAAATAACACGCGTTTATTTTTTTTTAATAAATCAACGTTAATTTTTTTAAAAGTGCGTGTTTAAAGAAATAATATTTCGTAGTACTTAGTAATTCGAGCATGGTGCTCCTTAACAGTGTGAATTATAATAAAATATAACCTAAAAAAAAATATGGAGATTATATATTTACTTCGTGTAGTATATAGTACTTATAGTAGAACTTTATGGAAATGCAGGTATGTAAGTTCAAACTACTGATAATCAATTATTGATATTTCTAAAACTTTGTTACAGAAAAAATTTTATTACAATGAACTTTATGATGAATCTTAAATTGATAGAGTTAATTTAAAAATTTAATCTCTTTTCCTTTTTAAAATTCAAATGCATTTAAAAATTTTTCGATTAAAAAAAATACATCTAGTTTCTAATCCATATAAATAATAAAATATATTTATGTTACAATAAAAAATAATCCGGAAATACGCAATTTCAGTCAGCAGCAGTTTAGTATAGTTTGAGTAAACAGCAGTCTAATGAACGAGCAGTGATGAGATCTAAATTTGAAATTGATAATCTAAGAAAGCGATGATTAATCTACGAAAATACCCGATTAGAAATTAATTTTGGATTACCCAGGGTATACATCTGGATCTGATTGGGTCCCGAAGAGGCATGGGGAAATCCCTATAAGGGCCTAATTAGTCCCCAATTGGGCAATCCCAACGCAAAAATTATAATTTTTATTCAGTTTTTCCCGATAGGGTCCTGGGTGGCATCTTAATGGGAAATCCCAACGTAAAATCAAAAATTTTTATGAAGTTTTTCCCATTAGGGTCCTGGGTGGGACCTAAATGGGAAATCCCAATGTAAAATAAAAATAAAATTGCTAAGTTCTCCCAAGTGAGATCTGTATGGGACTGAAGATGATTTTCTCAAAATTTTCCTTGAGCCAAGAATTTTGCTCTCCAGTCAAGAAATTTTTCTTTCTGTGCTGATTAAATCCAAATACTGAGTGTTTAGAATGAAATTTCTCAGTATAAAAAAAAATGTTAATTGAAAAAAAATTTTTATAATCAGTATTTTTCATAATTAAATTTTTATCCAAATAAAAAAATTCTTAAAATAATTTGCATTTCAACAAAATTTTAATCTTGAAAATAAAAGTTTTTCATGTTAGCATAAAGAGGATCCCAAATCAAATCGGACAGTTTTAAAGAATTTCATTTTTAATTCTTTCAATTTTTTTGGATTTTTCAGTCAAGTTTTTCTTTTATTTAAAAATTTTTTATTTAATTTATACAAAAATTGTATTTCTACGTCAGTAAAGTGAATAAAAAAAAAAAAACAATTTGTAAAAGCTTAAGCATAGCATAAATAATGTGTCAGTTAACCGATTAAGTTGATCAGCATTCCTGCTTGGTCCTGAGGTAACGTGAATGACTGAGGACCCCAAGGACCCAAGTTTGAGCCCAACTCACGACAAGGATTTTTCCGAACAATCGTTCCGCTTCAATTCAAATTATGTATACTAATGAGTTATATAACATGAGTATATTTCAAATTTTATACTTCAAATTTTTATATTTCGTTGTATGAAATGAACATTTCATTATTATGATGAATACCTGGCAAAGCATTGGCAGGTACATGAAGATCTTCAGTATTCGGAAGTGCGAGATTGTCTTCATCGTTGTTACCTTTAAAAATATTGATATTCAATTATATTCATATTATTTTTGTCTTCAAAGAATCGCAAAAAAAAGTTAAGAATCATCACTCGGTATGTCTAAACTTTCAACTTCAAGAATGTGTCGATGTCTTGGTTTAATTACATGCCAAAGAAAATCTTGCAATAACCATCTAAAAAATTAGTTATATAATATATATATATATATATATATATATATATATATATATATATATATATATATATATATATATATATATATATATATATATATATTTA
>JZSA01005353.1:0-69209 GCA_000956155.1 Cotesia vestalis | reverse complement strand
CCTCACGGCATCATGTACGAACGAACTAACGATATAATGACTGAGCCCGCTCGGCCATTCTGCCGCTCCATTTATTTATTAACATATTTTTATTTATATTTTTAATATATATAATAATATATAATGTATATACCTACAATATATAATAAATATACATATCATCATGTATATTTAATTATTAACTATTAAAAAATAATTGTTCAATATTAAAAATTGTTTCTTGACTAGAAAGAAATGATTTATTAACTGTTAAGTAATCATTTCTTAAATAATAAGAAATATTTCTTAAATACAAAGAAATATTTCTTAACTATTAAGAAATGATGTTTAAGAAATGATTTCTTTGTATTTAAGAAATATTTTTTAAATACTGTTCGTTAAGAAATGATTTCTTAAATACAAAGAAATCTTCCTAAATGCTAAGAAATCCTTCTATCAATATACCGTAGTAAAATAAGGCCTATTCGCAAGGTTTTTGAAAAAATTTAATTTTGTGTTTGTTTATGGTGAAAATTACCATTAATCCATTATATTGTATTTAATTCCAATGTTTATGTGATACATAACCTATTCACAGGGCTTATTCAATTTCTCGCAAAATAAAATTTAAAATTTTGTAATAGTATGTCCTTTCTGATTGGGCAATTTTCGGGCTATTCCAGCGCCGCTCATTAGGAGTTTTCATTTAGTTTTATCTAGTAATACTGGATGCGGTACCTTCAGTTCCTTCGTATCCTTCGAACTATTTAACTCGTAGCAAATAGTGCTAGTGAACTGTGAAGTACACGTAAATTAAAAATTACTGTATTTTACTTTCCAAATTTTGATTATTGATCAAAAAAGCCCAACGCAAAATGTCTCTTTCATACAACAGTTTTGAAAATGAAGAGCTTTTGAATCAGAGTTTTGAATCACTCTTTCCGGATCTTTTTTCAACGGTATCATCCCAGTTACCGCCGACTCCTGAAAGCATGTCAACAGAAGAACCAGTCATCATGCAGAGGCATAACTCCGCAAGTGAAATAGATTTACACCAATCTGTTGAGAAGAGTGAGACGTTCAACAAAACAGAACGAGAACAGCGTTCACAGACAATCAACTTCTTCACATGGAGCAAATATATACGCAGAATAAATACTTGTATCGTCAAAAACGCATTAATCTCGCCGAATCACTAGGTCTTACTGAAAAACAGGTATTTACAATAAATGTTATTAATAATAGATTTTATTTATTAATTTTTTTATTTCACTATACTTAATTAATTATTGAATGCAAGTTATTAATATTATTTTGTTTACAGATCACAGTGTGGTTTCAAAACCGTCGCATGAAGAATAAAAAAATTGGATCCAAAAAAAGAGTCAAGGACAGCAATCACGTGTTGAGAAGCTACTCAGGAGTATGCGACAAAACAAATATGACGATCAACCATGTTCAAGACTCAACGTACCCGATTTACAACGTTGAATGCAACTCAGTTCCTGCTACATGCAGAAATGTTCAGCAGAAAACTACGTGCGTCCCACGAATTCCAATAACTGCTCATCAGAGAGCGCTAACTACCCTCAATTTCAAAATTGGAACACCTACAATCAGTACCAGACTAATGTAATTCAAAATCAGAATTATAATTCCACCTACGGTACCAATATCAATTATAATAATGACAATCAGTCATGTACTGCAAACAGCAACTTTTACAATTATAGCTCGTGTATGTATCAACAATATTATAACCATAATGAGCAAATTAATCAATTTGACGTACAACGCGCGGTACAAAATGATATTGAAAATAGTCATATTATTAGTCATAATTATTATCACTCTACCGTCAATAACCAAAATAACTTAATAACAGAGCATAATGTCAAGGTGAATTATCCTGATTCACCTCCTCGTTCGATTACTCCAGAAATAAATATTAATCTTGACGGTTTGATAACTTTTATTAGTTCTAAAATTAAAGTTACTTTCTTGCCGATATTTAGAATCCTGCTAATAACAAAAGTAAGTCGAATAATTAATTTAAAAAAATTTATTTAAATTGATAATTAAGTCAATTAATTCAAATGTTGGAATAATTAATAAAACTAATGAAATTTTTCAATATTTTCGTTTTAATTTGTAATTAAACTATCAGTGTCAACGTGAAATATTAGTTAATTTTTAAAAATCATTGGACTTTTATAACAAGTTTAGAATCAAATGTATAGAATAATTTTAATCATCACAATTGAAAGTACTGATTCAAAAATATCTAAATCATTAAATTTTAATATAAATATCTTTTGTGAATCAATAATTAATTAATTAAGTTTTAAATTGAATATATTCAAAATTTTTGAATTTCTAAAAGTGATGAAGGTACCAATAAACGAATCTCACATTATTGTAATAATGCGTTGAAAAGAAGTAGAAAAATTCAATATTTTTGAATAACGAAAATGTTATTTTTTATACGACGTAATAGTACATTTAAATTTAACAATTTAGGTAAATGTAAGATACTTTGTTTTTTAATTCTAATTTCTGGGATACAAATGTAAAATGTTTGTGTTTTGTAAAAAGAAAATTAGCTACTAAGATAAAAATTTATTAAATAGTAAGTTATCATTTAATAATTATTAATTATGAAAAGTTTTTCCAATAATAACTGTTAATAATAACAAATGACAATAAATTTTGATAAAAATTATCAATGAAACCATATTTTGTAAAGTGTCTCAATACATTATCTTTAAAACTGTTGCAAGCAGTTATTGTGTTTAGTATTGACTTGTAACTCTTTTGTAACAAAAATATCCAGAGTATGAAATCTTGTGTTTTTTTAATTTTTCATTTCATTATTTAATCTATAAAAACTATACCTTAAAATTGCTGTCGTCTTATATTTTTTAATAAATATTTCTTGTTTTCTACACGGAAAAAAAAATATCGTGATAAACACGAAACTTTGTATCGTCATTATCACAATCATATGTATAGTGACTGTTAACTAACGTTTGTATTCTATCACTATACGTATTGTGATTACCTCAAAACGTATGGTGCTAAGGACTATACGTTTCGTGATAATCACGATACACCGCTTGCAGCGCCACTACTTTTCGCCTGGATCGTGATAATTACGATACGTATAGTGATGAGAGCGATATTTTTTTCTCCGTGTATTAACACATCATTTTGTTTCTGAACTCACCGCCTATACGAAGTCGACGATGCTCGGAAAAAACCGATGATCGGCCAAGACTAGGCTACTTATGCTAGGTCGAGTATCGGTACTCTATCATCGCCCTATGGCTGATACACCATTGGCCACCGATCGATGCTCTTACTAACGACATATGATCATCAGTCTATCCTTGGCCGATGATGTGATGAATTTACTTCTTGCAGAACTTATAAAAAATAAATGCAAAAATTGTATGTAAATTACAAAAATTTTATCTTTATTAACAAATATATTGAAAAAAATACATTCAGCAGAACTTATAAAAAATAAATGCAAAAATTGTATGTAAATTACAAAAATTTTATTTTTATTAACAAATATATTGACTGAATTACTTTTCAAGTTAAAAACTCATACCCATACACAGTAAAAAATTTTGCGTCATTGCGTCAAAAAATTTTGTGTTAAAAATTTTTATGTTCAATATTTAACACTTTTTTGTGTTGATTTAACATAATAATTGTTAAATTTACACATAAAAATGTCAAATTTACACATTAAAGTGTTAAATATTTAACACAAAAATTTGTAACAATAAATTTTTTGACGCAATGACGTAAATTTTTTACTGTGTACGGAGTATCGTTCGAGGCTAGGCTATTAATGCTTGGACAAGGATCAGCGCCTTATGATCAGCCTATGAATGGCTCACCATCGACCGCTCTACTAAGCTCATAGCAACGACAAACGATCATCAGACGTTGCTTGGCCGATAATATGATAAATTTTCTGCTATGCATCTCCTCTAAATATCACATCAGCGGTTTCTTAAATTTTATCTACTGGCATTATTGAATATTTATGGGAGATAAAAAACATTCTCAAACGAATAATAAGTTAGGTGATAAATTTACCGTTTTTATTAGCGAAAATTTTTCAATTAGTTATTTGTTAATTACTCATAAAAATTGAAAAAATTAAGTACCTATAAAGCGAATTATTGGTATGCATTGGAATAAAATACTTGTTGATCATTTAAATAGCTAAACTAAATTCTTTCTGTTAACTAATATCTTAAGAAAGCATTCATCTTGTTGTCGAAATTTCATAATTGATCTACCATTGATTGCAGAGAGAAAAGTAGATAGTGTCTTTACATGGACCAAAATAGATATTGTGGATGTTACAATAAATCTAAAAATTGCTGTACAAAAATCGAAAGGTAAAAGCCCGGATGGACTTGATCTTAAATGGCTCAGAGACCACCTATCTCAAATTTCAATCTCTCTCATGAATATCCTAAATCAGTCGTTAGACTCGGGTATTTTTCCTGATGCTTGGAAGTTAGTGTACATAGTTCCCCTTAACAAGATAAAAGCTCCAAAAACCATGTCAGATACTAGACCGATTGCAAATATTTCTCATATTGCGAAAGTGTTCGAACGCATCGTTGCTAATCAATTAACTGACTATCTTGAAAGTAATCATATCATTGATAGCTACCAATCAGGCTTCAGGAAACATCATAGTACTCAGGCGTCTTTACTGCTACTAACTGATGACATCCGCAGAGCTATTGATAGAGATGAATTAACCTATCTTATACTGTTTGACTTCTCCAAAGCCTTCGACTATGTGAACCATAAGATTTTATATGTAACTATGTATGAAATTGGATTTTCCATCGAAGTCATTCTGTAGTTTCACTCTTATCTCACTGGTAGATCGCAATCGGTGTTGGATCTTGATCACTCTTTATCAGATGCCATCAGTACAACATCTGGAGTTCCTCAAGGATCCATTCTAGGTCCGATATTATTCCTTATAATGATAAATAACGTTGCCAAGAGGATAAAATATTCCAAATATGGTCTTTTTGCTGATGATAAATACGCCTACTATCACTTCAAATGTAGTCAACTAAATAAAGCAGCTTGCAAAATAAATACCGATGCTCAGGCTGTGGCTGATTGGGCCAAAGATGTTGGTCTAGAACTAAATCTTCATAAAACTAAGGTTATGATACTGGGTAGTAACAGGAAATTGAAATCACTGGATGACTGTGATCTTCCTATAATCACGGTGGATGGAAATGCCATTCCATATGTTAATTTAACCAAACACCTTGGGGTTTATATAACTAATAATATTTCTTGGGATGTTCATGGGTAAGGTTTACGCCACACCACGCGTAAGGTTTACGCTACACTTAACAGCCTCAAACAAAGGAAAAACATATTGTCTACTGCAAATCGCAAATTATTGATAACTGCCTTAGTTACTCCAATACTTGATTACTGCTCATTAGTATTAATAGATAATTCTAAAAGACTGGACTATAAATTACAGCGCCTGATGAATAGCAGCATCAGGTTTATTTTTAATTTGAAGCGTGATGATCACATCACTCCTTATCGTCGCTCCTTAAAATGGCTCTCTATCAAATCAAAAAGACTTTATCTCTTGGCCTGTTTTCTGTATAAACTATTCAGCTCTGGAGAGCCTAAACATTTGAGGTGTCTCTTTATTGAAGAGTCACAAGACATCAGGCGATCAGAAATGTTGGCTTCAAAATACAATAATATCTCATTCAGCCTACCAAGTTCCTCAACAGCAGTATATCAGCACTCTTTTTTAATCTCATCAACACGTCTTTGGCGAGAAATACCACTGGATATTATTAACTCACTCAGCATAGAGGCGTTCAAATATAAGGCTTTTGATTTTTTCTACGACCTTGAACTTAGGGAAACATAGGAACCAAAGAACCAGAGTTCTACAAATATTGTATGTGATCTATAAGATAACTAATATACACAAAATCTATTGTTTAAACTCATGAATATTTCTGAAGTTAATCGGAATATTAAGATTTTACTTATGAAATTTTATTCTTTAGTTTTTAATATAATAAATTGAATTTTTTTAAGTTAATCGGAATATTAAGATTTTACTTATGAAATTTTATTCTTTAGTTTTTAATATAATAAATTGAATTTTTTGAAGTTAATCGGAATATTAAGATTTTACTTATGAAATTTTATTCTTTAGTTTTTAATATAATAAATTGAATTTTTTGAAGTGAATCGAAAAATTATGATTTTACTTATGAAATTTTATTCTTTAGTTTTTAATATAATAAATTGAATTTTTTTAAGTTAATCGGAATATTAAGATTTTACTTATGAAATTTTATTCTTTAGTTTTTAATATAATAAATTGAATTTTTTTAAGTTAATCGGAATATTAAGATTTTACTTATGAAATTTTATTCTTTAGTTTTTAATATAATAAATTGAATTTTTTTAAGTTAATCGGAATATTAAGATTTTACTTATAAAATTTTATTCTTTAGTTTTTAATGTAATAAATTGAATTTTTCTTAAATAATCTTAATTTATAAATAAGTAATAATTTTTATTGATTCTTATAGAATTTAATTCGAAACGGAGAGTGAGGACTGTCTTTACTAACCATCAACTTCTTCAATTGGAAAAAGAATTTATCGCACAGGACAAATACTTGTGTCGTCCGAAAAGAATCGAACTCGCCAGAGAATTGGGTTTAACTGAAAGACAGGTAAAAAAAATTGATTATTATTTTATATATAATTTTAATTAAAATTTTGAAGAAAGAAATCATTCTTAGTTTGAGTAGATGTAACTTGGGTTACAATTCTGTCTGCTAAATTATAATTAATTAATTTTGAACTAATATTCTTAGATCGAAATTTTGTTTTTTGAATCAAATTAATTTTTCTGATCAGTTTATCTACGGTTATTTAATTAAAAAAAAAAAAGTTATTTTATTTTTTAATTTATCTACATTTCTATTTTTTATTTTTATTTTTAATACTTTTTTGGCGCACAAGAACATTAATGAGAAAATAATATTTTTTTTTTAAATTAATCCCAATAATTGTCAAGAAATCTCTATAAAAAGATACACAGAAAAAAGGGTTTACTTGATCCATGAAAAAAATTCTTGAACCAAGAAAGTTTGGAGGAAGACCGAAATCATCTTAAACCAAGAGAAAAATTCTTGGCTCAAGAATTTTTTTCTTAGGCTGAAAATTTTTTTCTTGGTTCAAGATACTATCGGTTTTCCATTAAACATTTTTGGTTCAAGAATTTTTTTCTTGGTTTAAGTAAACCTTTTTTTTAGTGTATGTATTAAAAAAAAATTAATAAAATTATAGATGAAATGAGATTGATGTATTTTCCGAAGAATTTTTTTCATAGACATGAGGAACTCGAAGACTTATTGTAAATAATTTATTTATTTTGCATCGACTCGAAAAATTCTGGATTAAGAAATCATTCTTAGTTTAAATAAAATTATTTCGGGATATAATCTTTTCTGTTTAAATTAAATCAATAAATTTTAAGCTAATCTTTTGGGATCGAAATTTTATTTTGTGAATCAAATCAATTTTTATGATCAGTTTATGTACGGTTATCCAATAAAAAAAAAAAAAAAAGTTATTCTTGTTTTGAATTAATCTATTTTTATTTTCAATACTTTTTTTGCGTACAAGAAAATTAATGAGAGAATAATTTTTTTTTTTTTTTTTAAATTAATCCCAATAATATTCAAGAAATCCTTATAAAAGTATATGTATTCATTTTTGGTCAGCCAATCGATGAGTTTATAGTTAAAAATAATAATTATTATGAAATAATTGATATGTGGAACTAATATAATTTTTTTTACAGGTTAAAGTCTGGTTTCAAAATCGTCGTATGAAAGATAAAAAAGCTGGATCAGTCAAAGATGATAAAGACAAGGAGAAGGAACCGAAGACTGCTCTGCCTACCACCAAAATTGGATGCAGAACGAGACACGAGGAAATCAAGAAAGAAAAAACATTCCAGAACAACAGCTTAGTTGCTTCTGTTCCTGTTCCTACACCTGCTTCATTTATTTACGGAGAGAATCAAATGCATACTCTCAACTACAGCAGCTACTCATCCAGTAACATCAACCATTATCACCTGAGTAGTTGCATGTTTAACAACAGAATCAACTACGACATGATTCAAACTCAGAATTATAATAATTTTAATGGTCCTGACGGGCGCATCGTTGGCAACAGTCATCCGACTGCTATTTACAGCGATTCTTACAACTGGAATTATAACTGCAACAACGAACATTATTCAAACCCCAACGGATACGCCAACGAAGTCAACGCTAACGACCAATTTTACCCCAATTATCCAAATGAATACGGTTCTAATAATGATTTTTATTATCCACCTGGTTGTAACCATCAGACTGCTGATCTCAATCCAAACTATTCCGGATCATCCCCTCAATCAATCGACTCAAGCAGATCCGATAATCCATTTTTGGATTGCAGATATTTAAATAACCCAGTAAATATTTAATTAAGATATTATTAATGGTGGATATTTAATTTCATATAATAAAAAAAAAAAAAAAAAACATAACATATTGCATCTCTGTAAGTTGAAACTCATATAGATTAATTATTTCAGTTGCAATCAGGTGGAAAACTTGTTAAAAGCGTCAATCTGCTTGTAAATATTACAATTAGATTAATAGCTTGAAATTTTTTTTAAATTCTTTTTTACTTGAGAAATGTTTGATCTTAGCTTAATTTTCCAGTTATTGAAAGGTTTTAAATATAATATACTGGAATCAAAATTAACTTAATTCGAGATGAAATAATTTTTAACATGAAAATGATTCAAGAGAGTATAATTATCTTAAGTTGAGTAAAGTTTACTCTAACTTGTCATCCCTTTTTTTTATTCAACAACTTTTATGAGTGTGTTTGTGGTATAATATTATGTATTACATTATATAATAACTTATGTCGTAATGTTGTGTTCATGCAAATTTTTTTTTTCAACTATATTATTCATATAAAAAATTTTCTAATAGAAACTTTTAAAGTGTAAATGATCAATAATATAAAAATTATTATTGTTACAGTAAAAAGTAATTGAAAAGATAAAAATTTGCAATTTCAGCATAAGTGTGAATAATTTTTGAACAAACATAAATAGGATTAAATTTTTTTCTGGTATATTGTTTTTATAATTTGTTATAATAATTTATATTATTATAGTCAAAAAATGATAAAATAGGTAGATAGAGATATAAGTTCACATTTTTGTACTTGTAAATAATCTTTTTATATTAAGCATTTTATTTATAATTTTTTGTGGATTTGTATTAAATGAATATTGTCAGATGAAGATGAAGATGAAAATAAATAAAATTAAATGAAATTTCAATCAATTTATTTTATTTAAAATTTCGAAAAAATCACAATTAATATTTTTTAACCTTATGTGTTAATATTGCGAAATAACTCACAACTTTTTATAATTATAATTTTTACAGCAGTTTGTTATTCTAGTATAAAAGTAAATAATTCGTCTAATTCAATTTTAATTTAACATTCTGAATAAATCATAGTGTCATCCAGAAACTGGAAGGAATATAACCCCGCAAAAACAAAATTTTTTAGCTTGATTTTTGTTTAAGGTATGTAATTGTTAATTAACTAATTTCTCTTAGACTTGAGTTATCATAAAATCTCTTATAAAAGTTTAAAAAATGTGTCTATAATTTTTTTTTTCTCTTAAAAATTTATAAAAGTTTTTTTTCTTGTTTATAATGATTTTTTAAAGTTGTGAAAAATTGAAATATCCGGCTAATGTTATAAAAAAACTTTTTTTTCCCCAAATCTTTTATTCCGGTTGTTTTTGTAATTAAATATTGTGATTAGTAGCTTGGCTGGAAAATTTTTAACGTTAATTGTTTCAAAATTTTTTATAAACAAATAGACATTTTGAATGTTTTTGAAAAATTTCTTTTGTCATTTTATTGTCTTAGTGAAATAATGATTTAAAAACAAAATTTTTTTCGCAAAAAAGTTTCTTTATTGTTTATAATTGTTTTTTTCATGTTTATTTATTGATTTCAATTGTTGCCTTACGGCATTATAATTACCCGCTATAGCCCGGGTATGGCTTTACAAAAAAAAAAAAGAAAAAAATCTTTCTCATCTTTCTTGCCTCCTAATCATCAATCGCTCAACTAAACAACAAACAAAAATAAAATATAAAATATAAACGAAAAAAAAAACATTAATAGAAACAGAATCTGTCAGGTCATTTCTTTCTTTCTTATTTATCCAACCACCATCTCGTTCACTCTATTGCACCTTTTTCCAGATTCCTGAATTATTCCGTACATCCTTCCCACCTCTCAATCTTCTCACATTCACTTATTACATGCTCCAAAGTCTCTTTTTCCTTTTTACATAGCCTGCACTTTCTGTTTTCTTCTTCCAAGCAGTATCTGTTACACGGAAAGAAAAGTGGCTTTAAAATCTCATCAGATGATACACAAATTGTATCACTTGTGAAATCAATAAAGGTGAACCTAAATTTACATCACCCGGTGATACAATTTTCGTGTCTAATGTATTTGAAATGGGACTAATTTGATTGTTGATATACGTACCATCAAACCTTGAAATAAATTTTTCAAGACAATATTCTTTTAGCATTGAAGATACAAAATCATCGTTCATGTTATTTGCACGATTTTTTATAACAAATTTTTAATAAATAAAAAAATACATACGACTCAAAATATCAACAACAAACATATTCTATATGATATTCAGGCGCATGCGTGTAGGGCACGCATAATTTATTTTATTGTGATGTGAAATCTACATCACGGTGATACAATATTTGTATCACCTCAATCCGAAAATAACACCACTCGTAAATCGGATTTTTACATCATGTGTGGTGCAAATTTTAAATCATCTTTTTTTTCCGTGTACCTTTCTACTGTTATTTTTTTATAATCCTGGTTGAAATTCGAGTTCTCTATTCCTGACCTTCTCTTCTGTTTTTGTGCTGCAGAGTCTCTCTCTCTCATCTTTCTGCTCATTTCTTTTCCCGCCAACCACTCCAATTCCAAACCCGCTGATGGCCATCCACATCTTATGTAATAGCTTTCCCTCTCTACATCTTTTATTTTTCCCAAAAACGCCTTTCTATCTTTCCCTTCACAGCACCTTTTCACTAACGTCCTCCCATCTTTGAATCTTAGTGTTTCCTCAAACTTTAGAATTCTGTACCCTGTACTGACCCTTATTTTTTCCAGGTCTAGCTCCTCCCTCACTATATACCCTCGTACTTGTCTTCCTGCCCCCAATATCCATCTTCCGTACTGCTCCATCAACCTTTCCACCTCCTTCTTCTCACTCCAGCCCCATACTTCCGCTCTATACATCAGAATTGTTTCTTTCATTAACTAGAAATTTAAATAGCGCGCTGCGCGCGCACCTTAATTTTAACCAGTAAGGAATCAGGTCCCATTTTTTTGCGAGTTTCGACTATTGACTAACTTCACACTCTCATGTATTTTTATTGTAGGATCCACCATTTAAATTATTTATAAAGAAATCTTTTTTTTTTTAAATCATCATTTACAATTCTGAATATAATTGTGAAAGAATTTTTTTTTTTATTTGAATTTTCATTGTCTAATAAAACATTTGTTAAAAATTTTTCAGCCAAGCTACTAAACACAATATATTATTACATAAATAACCGGAATGAAAGATTTGGGAAAAAAATTTTTTAACAAATGTTTTAAGAGAAAATGAAAATTCAAATAAAAACAAATTCTTTCACAATTATATTGAGAATTGTAAATGATGATTTAAAAAAAAAAAGATTTCTTTATAAATAATTTAAATGGTGGATCCTACAATAAAAATACATGAGAGTGTGAAGTTAGTCAATAGTCGAAACTCGCAAAAAAATGGGACCTGATTCCTTACTGGTTAAAATTAAGGTGCGCGCGCAGCGCGCTATTTAAATTTCTAGTTAATGAAAGAAACAATTCTGATGTATAGAGCGGAAGTATGGGGCTGGAGTGAGAAGAAGGAGGTGGAAAGGTTGATGGAGCAGTACGGAAGATGGATATTGGGGGCAGGAAGACAAGTACGAGGGTATATAGTGAGGGAGGAGCTAGACCTGGAAAAAATAAGGGTCAGTACAGGGTACAGAATTCTAAAGTTTGAGGAAACACTAAGATTCAAAGATGGGAGGACGTTAGTGAAAAGGTGCTGTGAAGGGAAAGATAGAAAGGCGTTTTTGGGAAAAATAAAAGATGTAGAGAGGGAAAGCTATTACATAAGATGTGGATGGCCATCAGCGGGTTTGGAATTGGAGTGGTTGGAGGGAAAAGAAATGAGCAGAAAGATGAGAGAGAGAGACTCTGCAGCACAAAAACAGAAGAGAAGGTCAGGAATAGAGAACTCGAATTTCAACCAGGATTATAAAAAAATAACAGTAGAAAGGTACACGGAAAAAAAAGATGATTTAAAATTTGCACCACACATGATGTAAAAATCCGATTTACGAGTGGTGTTATTTTCGGATTGAGGTGATACAAATATTGTATCACCGTGATGTAGATTTCACATCACAATAAAATAAATTATGCGTGCCCTACACGCATGCGCCTGAATATCATATAGAATATGTTTGTTGTTGATATTTTGAGTCGTATGTATTTTTTTATTTATTAAAAATTTGTTATAAAAAATCGTGCAAATAACATGAACGATGATTTTGTATCTTCAATGCTAAAAGAATATTGTCTTGAAAAATTTATTTCAAGGTTTGATGGTACGTATATCAACAATCAAATTAGTCCCATTTCAAATACATTAGACACGAAAATTGTATCACCGGGTGATGTAAATTTAGGTTCACCTTTATTGACTTTACAGGTGATACAATTTTTGTATCATCTGATGAGATTTTAAAGCCACTTTTCTTTCCGTGTAACAGATACTGGTTGGAAGAAGAAAACAGAAAGTGCAGGCTATGTAAAAAGGAAAAAGAGACTTTGGAGCATGTAATAAGTGAATGTGAGAAGATTGAGAGGTGGGTAGGATGTACGGAATAATTCAGGAATCTGGAAAAAGGGGCAATAGAGTGAATGAGATGGTGGTTGGATAAATGAGAAAGAAAGAAATGACCTGACAGTTTCTGTTTTTATTAATGTTTTTTTTTTCTCTGTACTGACCCTTATTTTTTCCAGGTCTAGCTCCTCCCTCACTGTATACCCTGGTACTTGTCTTCCTGCCCCCAATATCCATCTTCCGTACTGCTCCATCAACCTTTCCACCTCCTTCTTCTCACTCCAGCCCCATACTTCCGCTCTATATATCAGAATTGTTTTTTTCATTGACTAGAAATTTGAATATCGCGCTGCGCGCGCGCCTTAATTTTAACCAATAAGGAATCAGGTCCCATTTTTTTGCGAGTTTCGACTATTGACTAACTCCACACTCTCATTTTTATTGTAGGATTCACCATTTAAATTATTTATTAAGAAATCTTTTTTTTTTAAATCATCATTTACAATTTTTAATATAATTGTGAAAGAATTTTTTTTTTATTTGAATTTTCATTTTCTAATGAAACATTTGTTAAAAAATTTTATTCTCAAATCTTTCATTCCAGTTATTTATGTAATAATATATCGTGTCTAGTAGCTTGGCTGAAAAATTTTTAACAATTGTTTTATTAGACAATGAAGATTAAAAAAAAAAAACAAATTCTTTCACAATTATATTAAGAATTGTAAATGATGATTTAAAAAAAAAAATGATTTCTTAATACATAATTTAAAGGGTTGATTTATGAAAAAAACTATTTCAAACAATAATAAAGAAACTTTTTTGCGAAAAAAATTTTTGTTTTTAAATCATTATTTCACTAAGACAATAAAATAAAAAAAAATTTTTTTTTAAAATATTTAACTTGTCTATTTGTTTATGACAAATTTTTAAACAATTAACGTAACAAATTTTTCAGCCAAGCTATTAAACACGATATGTTATTAAAAAAACAACCGAAATAAAAGACTTAGGAAAAAAAATTTTTTTCATATCATTAGCTGGATATTTCGATTTTTTACACGGAGAAAACGAGTCTCGCAAATATAGTAAAAATTACAATATTTTAGTAAAATTTACTAACAGATATGAATAAATACATTTTATATTGTAATTATTCCAAAGCGTTTAGTAAACTTTACAGTTCAGTAATTATTACAATATGCAGATTTTTAAAACTCTTATACGCAATAGATTTTTTACTATCATGATTGGATTTTTTAATAATAGAGTTGTAAATTTTATTTCATTAATTTTGAATAAATACAATATAACAGAAAGTATATTTAACAAAGCAATATAGTAATTATTACATTCCTGAGATTTGATAAATTAATAAACGGAATATAAATTTTGCTATTCATGAAATAAAATTTACTGCTTATATTATGAATTTTACTATGCGCAAAAGAAATACTACTACATAGTATACAAAAATTACTAAACGTTTAGTAATTTTGTCCTTTGCTTGAAACCATATTGTTCTAACCCGGTGTGCGCTCATAAAAAAAAGGCAATCAATATTTTTATTATACATTTTTTTATAAGTTATTTATTAACATTACAAAAATACAGAAAATTATAAAGAAATAAGAAAAGTTGAAAATTCAAAAAATTGGCAGCTGATGAAGTCGCGGGGTCTCAAAAAATTGGCACGTGACCATGGGGTCCGGAGCATCTCTACATCGAATTTCTCTACATTTAAAAATGCCTCAGAAAAAATCTCTTTGTGAAACAACTTTCAGGATAAATTCCTACAACCGAAACAAGTCTTATTAAGAAATCCCTCATTTAAAAATCTCTCTGAAAACATTTTATTACATATAAACTTCTCTATATTTTGAATCTATCAGCGACACAACTCTCATCGAAAAAAGTCTCAGAGAAACAACTCTCAGCGAAATATCACTCAGCGAGACATCTCTCAGAAACAAAAGCATTATATTTTGCTAAGTTTATGTGAATTCTTTTATTTAAATAATAATTATCGTCTCAGCGTCTACAGAAATTTACTTATAAATTAAATTTAGGTGTGGGTCGTTCAGTGAATGATAGATCTACTTCAATTATAGAGATAATAGTTTTTTCGGAATTCCTAAAATATAGGAATTATTCAAAAAGGCCCTGAGAGTCTCTTACATAATAACTATTGCGACATACTTAATTAAACTTATGACTTTCCTACGAATGATAGAGGTAATAAGTTACTATATAGTATTGAGTCGCTAACCCGTCTTCAGGAAGCATAACTTATAAATTGGGTTATTGAATTATTGAATTGATTCAATAATCAATTATTTACAAAATTCTTACTGTTATTATTGAATAATTCAATTAATTACAATAAAATTGTATAGTGAATATTTAAGAGTAAAGGTGAAAAATACATTTCACATGTGATTGTGACTGAGAAAAGTGAAAATGGAACTGCTGGTTACAGAGGCTCCTTTGGAATCTAACGGTATATTTCTAAAAGGTGGTCCTAATTATTATTGACTATTATTATTTACTTATATATAATCATAATTAATATGTTTTCCAACAAAAACTCACAACATATTGTACTGACAATAACTTTTTTAATTAAATGTTTTGTGATAACAATAGTAGCGAATTGAATCATTTATTTATCCTTTATAGACTCCGTATACTGAATTTTCTATGATGAATATTTTTTAAGGTA
Source organism: Cotesia vestalis (assembly GCA_000956155.1). NCBI lineage: Eukaryota > Metazoa > Arthropoda > Insecta > Hymenoptera > Braconidae > Cotesia > Cotesia vestalis. The sequence goes on along the minus strand of JZSA01005353.1, from coordinate 53,375 downwards.
GATAAATAGTTATAAATCTTAAGTCATTATATCGTTAGTTCGTTCGTACATGATGCCGTGAGGCGAGGGTTCGAGCCCCGACGGTTATTAGAATAGTTCCAAACCAACCGTCGGGAGTCGCTCCGGTAGCCGACTTGTACTGGCATGGGTTTTCTCTGTGGTTTCCCCATCGCCACTATTTCAACAAGCCATTCGAAAAAGGTTAGGAATAGGGTGAATACAGTACAGGAAGCACAAGTCGGTCCACAGCCGCAAGAGATACGCAGTAATTATAAAAATTTGAAAGAAAAAAAAAAATTCGAACGCAGTGAAATTGAAAGAGGCAGGCCAATTGTGATGAAAAAATTTTAAAAGGCAGTTCTTACTGCTGTACAATCTATCTATCTATAATTCTTATATTAGAATGGAAATACTTTGCAACCCGATTTTTTATTGCCCGAATAAAAAAAAAGTATTGAGACAAAGGAAAAAAGTATTGAAAAGAATTGGATTGACTAGAAAACCAATTGTTTTCAATATTTTTTCCTTTGTCTCAATACTTTTTTTTAATCAGGGTTTACAAAGAAAAATTTACGGATGCAATTCGTAGTATTTATATTTCTGAAATGCAAATAAACGATTTGAATTTGTGCAAAAGTACATCATTTTTTTGAACGGCGTTATTTTTAAATCTTATTGATCTCTTAACAAACTTTTATTTTTGTAAAAAGTGTTCAAAAAGAAAAACTTTTTAATTTTTCGTCCAGAATTTGCACAAAAATATGTAAAATTCCTAGCAATATACATGCAAAAAAAATATAATTTGCGGAACAGCATTATATCGAAATCAAATTGATTTCTCAATGCACTTTTAAATGAATAAAAGGTGTTCTGAATAATAAAAAAAATTTTATATGCAGAATTTTACATGAGAAAATAATTTTAAAAACCTTGTCAAAGTTCATGCAAATAATAAATTACGTTCATGTAACATACCAAAAGAGTAAATCCGAAATTAAAAAAATGCGACCTTTCTTACGCAACGTTTTCACAAATTGCTCCAAGGAAATGTCATCTGTTGTACAAGTATCTTCAAAGATACTTCACTCAAGTGAAGTCATTCAGCCGATCTTAACATTGATAGATTATGACGATGAAATTAAAAACATCTGCAAATAAATTAATGTCAATAAAACTCAGATAGTCGTAGTCAGTAAGTAATTTTCTTACCTGGAACTCTCCATTGTTGGGACGATTAATAATAATCATTTTCAAAATTATCCACATATGTTTACAATTTAAGATTTGATAATTAATTTATTCAAAGTGAAAAAAGAGCGAGATAAATATAAGAAATATTTAAATTTAATTTCCAGTTCTGCTAATTTCTCACCTGCTTACATTTTTTTCATTATATTAAACAATTTAGAAATATAGTTTATAGCTCACTACCTTTGTATCAGTTTTGAATTTTTATTACATGCACCGTTGTTCACTTATTTTCATTGTTTTCTAATGTATCGCTAAATGTTGAAATATAATTTTCCATCTGACGACATCTGCAATGATTTAGATTTTTATTACATGGAACAAATTTTAAATTTGATGTCCTATAGTGCTACTTTCTCACCTACTAAAATTTTTTTTATTATATTCAATTATTTTACGCGACAGCATAGTCATTAGTTATCCAATTTTATAATTTTTGAATAAGTAAGTACATTAGTAATATAATTTTTCATTACTCCACCTCTCATCAGTGCTGATATTTGAATTTAAAAAATATTTTTAAATTTGATTTTCAGTTCCACCAGTTTCTCACCTTCTACAATTTTTCGATTTTATTTAATTGCCTGCTTCCGAATGTACAATTATTTTTTATCCAGCTTCCTAATTTTTTAATTTATAATTAAATTTGAATGAATGTTTTTCACCTCACCACCTACGCATAATACAAATTTTGTAACATTTTGAATATTTCTCGACTATAAATATTGATAACATCACGTGTGCGCCGATTATAATTTTTACATTCATTTCTAATAATTTTTAAATTTAATTTTCTGTTACACCACTTTTCCACAGACTACGATTTTTTGAATTCATTCGATTTTTTTTTGGAAGTTTGGTTTTAATTTTTTTAGATTTTGGAAATTTTTCCATAATTTATTTTATTTATAGATCTCACTACCTCCACACCAATAGGAATTTTTAAAACTAATGAATATTGTTTAAACTTGATTTCCAATTCCATTATTTTTTCAACTTTTACAATTCTTCTATTCTATTGAGTTACCTGACTTTGAGTACACAGTTATTTTTTATCCGACTTCCTAATTTTTTTATACATAATTAAATTTCCACAGAAAATTTTTCACTGCACTACCTCCACACCACTACAAATTTTTAACATTTTGAATACTTCTAAAATATTATTTTTCATTACATCACCGATTATAATATTTTAATACTTGAATTAATTCATGAATTAAATTTTCTGTAAAACCTTTTTCTTCCTCATACTGTAATTCTTGAAAGTTATTCGGTTGTTTTTTTAAACGTGCAGATTTTTTTTCTACATACGAAATTTTTTAATAAATAAATTTATTTAAAAGTCAAACTATTAAGGTCGACCACCTAGCATTAATTTAAGTTTTTCAATACATAAAACATTTTTCAATTTTGATTTTCAGCGCTGTCTTTTTCTCACCTAAGCTAATTTTAACATTTACCGGGAAAATATGATTTTGCCTAATTATATATGGTTATATATAATATAACTTATATATAATTGGACCTGAAAATTGGCCAGGTCTAATTATATATAATCATATATAAGTTATATATAATTTTATATACTCATATATATAACTACATGTAACAACATTAAATTATATATTATTACCCCTAATTAAATATGTGGTTATTTTTAGGGATATAATATTTGATTTGGTCGTACCTAATCCTGTAACCAAAAAAAAAGTCATTACAGATGATTTTACAGCTATAACTCCGACGCGGTAACCCATCCAATTACTAACTACGCTTAATGCTGCTTAACTCTGATGATCCCAGTGCGTCTTGAAATTCCCGGCTGCTATGCTGTCGCCTTATAAGTATAGATCATTCTATGAAGTACATAACGTATCAAATCAATTTATCAGAAATATAATATAAAAATTAATTTTATATTAAATTTTGATACTCTTGATTTGCTTATTTTACTGAATCTAATTATAACAACATATTTATTCCAATAATCATTTTATTATTAAATAGTAGCAGGGCAAACCAAGACATCTATAGGAAGTGCAATAAATTTTTTATTTTATAACTATTTAAGTGTAATGTTAAACAACATTTTGCACTTTAAATGATATCCAAAAAAATGTTTGCTTAGGTCTGACTATGCATGAACCTATGTATAATTATATATTAACTTATATATAATTTAATAATACATGATAATCTATAAAAGGCTAATTATGTTAGCCAAGTTTGATCACATCCAATTATATATGGACCCGTATATAATCAGATCTGATTATATATAGATTCATATTAGTCAAGTATGAGTATAGGTATAATCATATATAAGTCTACATATGGTTATATATAATTAGATATAACTATAATTGATTAGGCAAAATCATTTTTTCCCAGGCATAGATTTATATGTAATCTACCACTAAAATTGGATGCAGAAAGAGACACGCGGGAATCAAAGAAAAAACATGCCAGAACAACACCTTAGTTGCTTCTGTTCCTGTTCCTACACCTGCTTCAGTTATTCACGGAGAGAATCAAATGCATACTCTCAACTACAGTAGCTATTCATCCAGTGACATCAACCATTATCACCTGAGTAGTTGCATGTTCAACGACAGAATCAACTACGACTTGATTCAAACTCAGAATTATAACAACTCGAATGGTTCTGACGAGAACATCGTTGGCAACAATCATCCCACTGCTATTTACAGCGATTCTTACAACTGGAACTATAACTGCAACAACGAACATTGTTCAAACCCCAACGGATACGCAAACGAAGTCAACACCAACGACCCACTTTACACTTATTATGTGAAAGATTACATTTCCAATAATAATTTTTATTATTCACCTGCTTGTAACAATCAGACGGCTGATTTACATTCAAATTATTCTGGATCATCCCCTCAATCATCCGATTCTAACGAATCTGATGATCTATGTTTTGTTGATTACAGTTTTTTATCTTACATGGTAAATTATTGAAAATTCAGGTTATCTTTTCAAGCATTGAGATATTATTAATAGGAGATATTTAGTTTAATATAATTAAAAACAAAAAATATAACATATTATATCTTCATAAGATGGAACTCATTGAGATAAATTATTATAGATGAAATTGGACGAAAAACTTGTTAAAAGCTGAAATTTACTTCTTAATATTACAATTTGATTAACAACTTGAAATTTTTTAAAAATTCGTTTAAAAAAAACATTATGCTTATTGCTTGTAAATATTTGTAATTAGATGAATAGCGTGGAATGTATTATATTATATACTAAATTATATAATAACTTATACCGTGATATTAAATTTATGCAAATTGATTTTTCTAATTATTTTATTAGGCATTAGATAAATGATAATAATGTTATTATTTATATTGTTATTATTTTAGGCCATTTGGTGACTGCTATCCGCCATTTTGAATCCGCTATTTGGTGGCTGCTATCCGCCATTTTGAATTTGCTATCCGCCATCTGCTATCTGAAATCTGCCATTTTGAATCTGACTTCAGCCATTTTATGTTATGAATCCGTCATTTTGAATCTGATTTCCGCCATTTTAAATTTTGATTCTGATTTCCTGCATTTTTGATAAAAAATGCACCTGTGATCTCAGCATCAATAATAGTTGCTTAGATCACAGGTGCATTTCATTGTTTATATTCTGAAAAGATTAATATATTCAAACTGTACGTATGAGGAGTACATGCGAAAAGATACGCCATCTGTCGAGGTTTCTATCTACTTCTAAACAGGTCTGAACCTGTTCAAGGTCACGGTAACTGCGTAGTTCTCTTTGCTTTATTCCTAACTGCGTAGTAGATGACTCATTCTGTTCTAGAATTTTCTTACTGCGCAGTAGATGATGTCATCAAACCGGTTTTGAGGTAGAGGAGTGGGGGTACCTGCGCAGTATTTTCTGCCTATATAAGCAGCTCCTCGAGAGCGTACTTCACAAAAACGAAGTACATGTCTCCAGTGAAACATCTCTCGTGATTAAACAGTATTCAGTGTTATAAAATATAGTGAAGTTCAGTGTTGTGACATACGCGAGTATAGTCCAGTGTGCAAAAACTATTGTGTTTTGTACATCATCTATAAACAGTGACATAACCTTTAAAAGTGTACATAACCTATAAACAGTGTATATAACCTATAAAAGTGTACATAACCTATAAACAGTAGATATAACCTATAAACAGTGTACATAACCTTAAAAAGTGTACATAACCTATAATATTGTGTAAATAGACAGTAGTGAAGTGATTGTCGTTCAAAAATGGGTCAACATAACCTCATCGAAGCTCTCAAAAACTTGGTGGACACTATTGCTGTCTCATATGCTGATCTGTTGGGAGAGCAGCTCACTGATGATCATCGTCAAAGGTGTTTAAGGGTGTGCAATGAAACAAAGGTTGAAATAAAATGTTTAGATTATCTAATTAAACGTGAAATGCCAGTTAAAGTTAAAAAATTTTTCCTTAATTCAAGACAATCCATAAAATATAATTAAAGAGAATTATATTACTTTCATAAAAGCAATACTTTTACAAAGCCCGTTTGTCTTTAACTATTAATATTTCAGATACCAATGGTCGCACATTAAATTATGAGACATTTTCGGAAGCTAAAATGAATTTTCTGTGGGGACCAATCAAGTCGTGAAACGAAAAAATTTTTCTCCCCCTCTGAGACGAAAAAAACAGAAATTGAAAATTTTGAAAAAGTTTTTCTTCAAGCTATTTTTAGCCAAAATTTTTTGTCAGAAAATTGAAAAAACTAGAATCATGAAGCTTTAAAGCTTTAAAATTCATCTTTTAGATTTGCAATACGATCATTTTTCTTTGAGATATGACAGGTCAAAAATCAGCAAAAATTCAGACTTCTTTGTGAGTAGTATGCATAGAAAATAATTTATTCCAACTTCTTGTGACCCAACTAAAGGGAAAAGGGACGGGAGTAAGGAAAAGGGACTGACGGATGGAGAAGGGACGGACGAGAGGAGGACGGGGCAAGGAGGAAAGCGACAGTGGAATACCTACTCCTCGATTTTATGTTCGCCTGATACCTGGGCCGGCCGTTTTCGCGTTAAAATTTTGTTATTTTTGTTTCTTTTATTTGTTTGTAAATAGTTCTTTAAACGAATTCAGTATTTTCATAATTATTACGAGTACTAGTACTAGTATTACTATTATTTATATTATTACCATGATTAACATTTATATTGTTTATTTGTTTTATATTGAAAACTATTATTTAGTTAACCAATTATTGAGCTAAAATTAGGCCGATAAAAATAATTTATGTTAAATAGTAAGTCTTTTGACATGTTAGTATGGAAAAATAATTCTGTGAAATTAATTAAAATTTAGTTTTGTTTGGTTAAATTGGGCATTTAATTGTTTAAATAATTTTCTCGAAGATTCTATTACTTGAATAAATTAGAGTTCATGTTCCACGAATTTATTATGGCATTAAGTATAGTTCAAGACATTTAGTTAGTGAACAAAAATTATTTAAACAATTATTCCTGGACAGTAAATTAGAATAATTCCGACGAGAGAAATTATTCTAAGTCCCGAGCCAAATTTAGTATGGAAAAGTAACGAATGGATAGAAACTGAAGGAAATAGCGATTATTATTTTGTAAACTTAGAATTTGACGAAGCGAAGGATTAGATAATGAGAGAAATGCCAATTAAATTGATAGTTTGAAAATATTGTATAGATGGCAAAAACGATTATTCCGGTTCGTTGTAAGTGAGTTGTTGGAAAAATGTTAAAAGCGAAAATTGGCGATCGGAAAAAGCAAGTCTTCCTACAGTGTAGTTGTTCCGGGAATATTCTTCTAAGAACAACAACCAAAGGAACATTACCCTGGTTCGACTAGAACATTGGTAAGTACCTTTTTGGACACTCTTAAGACTCGAATTCCCTGGATTTTGGCCTTCTGTCAAAATCCAGTAGGTGAACATACGCCGTGTAGGTGGGAGCGAGGAGGATACTCTCCACTTGCTCTCGGGATAGAGGTTTAGGGCCTGGGCTGACGTCTAGTTACCCAGGGAGGGGAAAACTAGCTTTTGCATTTTAGTTCGCGGTTTTTGGGAAAAACTCACAGCGTGTGAGATTTTGCATGTGTGCGAACATTTTGTAAAGACCAGTTTTGATCGGATTTTCTATACCTTCGGAAGGTACGTGTACAGTGTACCGACGTATGCGCATTACTCGAAATTGTAAAATTCTTTATTTCTTTTGTATTTTGCGTTTTGACCGACAACACCTGTTGTTATAGTTTTCGTGTTGGGGTTCTAACATAACCCGAAGTTGTAACACGTGTATTTTTGTTTATCTTGTACTTTCGTTTCCTACTTTGGATTATTTCACTGAGTTATTTAATTGTTTAATAAATAAATTGTTGATTTGTTCCTAACATAAACTGTTTTTGATTTATTTTTTTGATTTAGTTACTCGACTTATTCATTTTGCCGAGATTGCACGTAATTGACTATAGTTTGATTTGTTCTTTTACTGTGCCAATTTTTGTTTGACCACCCCTTTTTCATCCTGGACTCCGGCGAGTGACAAATCCGAGCAAGGGGGGTCGCTGAAGGATAGTTATTTTCTTTTTATTTAAAATTAACCCCAATTTTACCCGTTACATTCTCAATGGTCACGGTTCCTTTTCAATATTAAATTTTTCATTTCCCATTATAAATACAATAATTATTGAAAAATACAATAGGGTGAAGTATGTAATACCCAGCCCCCACCCAGTAGCCAGCCCCTTTTTTATATATTATTGAATAAATAATTAAATTTGAAACAGTAACAGAAAAGAAAAATTTTTAAATTACCACCCATTCTTTTAGTACGAAAAATGACCACTACAACATTTAGCGTAAGTATCGTTCATGAAAATAAAGCATGAGTATATACTATTCTTGTCCTTGGCGGCAACTGACGCTATTTTCTTAATTATTTGTTTATGTTCTCCTACTGATTGCAAGTTATTTACAAAAGATTTAATACAAAAATTATCAAAAGGTGAGTCATTTTCAATTAAAAATATGTTGTTTAAATAATTTTGATAATAATTTGTGACATTTAATGCAATGTAATTGAAAATTATAGAGGCTGGATATTGGGTTCATTAGTGACATTTTTTCCATTACTCAGCCGGGGGGCTGGGTACTGGTTACTTAGATTAAATAATGTTTATCCTAATGCTCAGCCTCTTAAAAAATTCAAATTTTAATTGTTAGAAGTGTTTTCTTTGTTGAATTAATTAATTTACAATCTAAAATCATTCTTTCAGAAAATATAAATGTCTCGTGCTTGCAAAAAAAAGTTAAACTCCGGAAAAAAAACGTTACGAAAAAAGAATAAAACTGAAAAACCTGTCAAGAAGCAATATGATCAAGATCACTTAATGAAGGCGTTGTGTGACATTAGGAGCGGTATGGCGATATGAACTGCTAGCCGTCAATATAATATTCCTCGAGGGACTCTTCAAGATCGTCTTCATGGTCGAGTATCTGAAGATATTGGTAGGAAGGGGCCCAACACAGTACTCACAACACTTGAAGAAAAAGCATTGGCAGATTGGTGTAAGAATTTAGTCAAGTGTAGATTTCCCTTGAAAAAAGATGACTTATTAAATACTGTAGCACAAATAATTAAAAAAGATGAACGAAAAACACCGTTCAAAAATGATCGTCCAGGATTGAAGTGGTACAATGGTTTCATGAAAAGACATGACTTGACATCTAAGACTCCTGAATCTATTAGAAAAGGTAGGGCTGTAATTACTGAAGAACTAATCAAGAACTGGTTCATTGGGCTTCAAAATCATCTTAAAGATGAGAATGCAGAAGATATTCTTGACGACCCAACAAGAATTATGAATCGTGACGAAACAAGTCTTCAGCTTTGCCCGAAAACAGGAAAAGTTATTGCTCCGATCGGATATAAAAATGTTTACCAAGTTTCAACTGGTAAAGAGAAAGAAGCTATCACTGTACTACTTTTTTTCACTGCAAGTGGAGAAACACTTCCTCCATGTGTTGTGTTTCCCTATTTACGTCTTCCAAGAGATATCATTGAAAGTTTACCTGAAGGATGGATATTAGGAAAATCAGAAGTTGGCTGGATGAAAACTGATGTATTTTATGATTATTCTGTCAAATCATTAAATCCATGGTTAACGGAAAAAAATATCAAGAAACCAGTTCTTGTGTTAGTTGATGGACATAAAAGTCATTTGACTTTAAAAATAAGTGAATTCTGTGCTAAGAATCAAATAATACTTTATCCTTTACCACCAAATACAACTCACATGATGCAGCCTGCAGATGTTAGTGTTTTTAAACCCTTAAAAAGGGAGTGGAAGAAAACTGTTCGTGACTGGCAAATGCAACCAGAAAATGTAAATTGTCATTTGTCAAGAACAAAATTCTGTCCTCTTTTTAAGCAACTATTGGATAACAAAGATTTGAGCGAATCGATAAAAAATGGATTTAAAAGATGCGGATTATATCCATTTGATCCAATGGCAGTCGACTATACCAAATGTGTACAGAATACCCGAGAAAATTTAACTAATGCTAATATTTATGCGAATATTAATAATATTCCTGACCATAACAATACAACTAATAATACGACTACTAATATTAATACTGATTATAAGAGTTTAGAGTTATCTAACACTCAAAATCTTAAGGATCCGTTTGAAGTGACAATTGAACTGATTTCGTCTATTAAACATTTATTTTTAGATGATGGCATTGATTATCGTCAAATATTGTCTACTATTAATGATGAAAAATCTTTGCAAGATAACAATTTGAATTCTTCAGCAATCATCGACCACGTGAATTTACATGCAACAAATGACAGTATTGATGAAAATATTTCTGCGATGATACCTTCAACTAGCAAATCTAATATTACTGACGACCACTTAAAGTTATACAGTGAAGATAGTGTTGCCAAAGAAATTGTAATTTTTGATGGTTTGGTGACTGAATATGGATCAGTAGAGGAAATTGGCGTAAATAAAGAAAATGTTGATATTTTAAATTTAATTCTAGTCAATGACGGCAATATTATCAATAATACTAGTGATGACAAGAATGATTGTAACAATAATATGAGTGATGATAATAATAATTATAATTTTAAGAATCTTGATACGTCCGAAAGTACCATAAAATCGCTTGGATTGTCTGAAGAATTTAAGAAAAATCTTTTAAACCCTCCACCTATTCCGAAAAATATACACTCAAAAGTATCTAATCCAATTGGAGCAATATAACAAATGCTGAATGGAGAGAGAAAGAGCATAAAAAGGCACAAGAAAAAGAAGCTAAACGAATGGCTATTTTAAAACGAAAAGAAGAAAGGATACAAATTAAAAAACAAAAATAAGAGGAATGAGAAACTAAAAAAAGAGAACGAGAAATGAAAAAAAAAAGATTATTAGAAGAGAAACAAGCAAAAGACGACGAAAATAATAATTTGGAGAAGACTAATGCTATTCATAAAGTTGAAATTTGTCCAAGAGGCAGAGGGAGGCCTCGAAAAATATTTAAATTACCGGAAAATTAATGAGTAACTTGGAACCTTGATTTAATTAAATAATTTGTTATTTAAAAGTAGTTCTTAAAAATTTGTGATACACTAGTGTTAAATTTGTGATACATAAGTATTCAATTTAGTATATTTTTCTACTGTTACTAATTAATAAATGTTTAATACATATAATACAATATTATAACTATTATTTGTTAATCATTAAAGTTATAAAATAAATTTGTTAAACAATTAAAATGATAATTATTTAAAATTAAGAACAGAAGGCTGGAAATAGGAAATATAGGGGCTGAGTTCTGGATGTAAGCGGCTGGCTACTGGTTAAAAATGACATTTGTTTGAAATAGCTGATTTTTTAATAAAAAAATAATTTCATTCAAACTTAACTAATTAATATTGAAACTCAAGACATTAAACTAGATATATAAGCATTCGTTTACTTTTTAAACTAAAAAAATACTTAAATATACTATTTTAAAAGGTAAGTTTTGCTTAAGGGGCTGGGTATTGGGTACTTCACCCTAAGTTTCTAAAAAAATTTGCCTTATAAATTTACTGTCATACTCATCAGGTCAGAAGTGAGTTTTTGCTGCACAATCGTTCTCAAGGATTTGATTTTATCTAACCTGATACTAATTTTGTGAAAAAATTATTTTTTAATCGTTTAAGGAGTACCCCGTTTTGCCCGCAAAAATAAAAAATCTTGTTCTAAACGCCAGTTTGAAATGAGTGGTATTTCTTTGAACAGAAATGAAGACGATTTACGGTATTTGGGTCCCCAAAAACTTAATATTTGCTTAAGTATTTCCCGTTGAAACGATTTGGAATAACGATTGGGGTAATTAATTATTAAGTAGATTAATTACGAATTGAATTAGCAAACGGTTCAGGGTCTCGTTTCAAATCCCCGGATTCACCTCGGCTAAACCAGAATAGAATTGCTAACTCAATTATATTACCTCGAACTGGCCTCACAACTAAACCTACGACACCAATACTTAATGTAGTCGATTCAATATGCCGTTCATGTAGATGGTGGGTGCTTCCTGGTTGAACTGGAGCAAGCCTGGTCTGGAGTTGGTTGTCCCTCGTGAATACACTCTATCTCAACTGGATTGGAATGTAATAGCACAAATACAAATAACACACTGAATTTATATCTGAATAATTTATTTTATTGACCAAAATAGAAAAAATAAATTATTATTATACTACTGGTACCGTACTGATAACATTCACACAAAACTAGGAGTCAATCAGTATTTTACATGATACTGATTGATAATATTATTTAAACTATTTTATGAGAAATAGGCCAACTCAAAGTGATCTTATTCAAACTATTTGATAGGAGATAGGCAAACTCAAAGCGATCTTATTCAAACTATTTTATAATAAATAGGCAAACAAAATGAGCAACAACCGGAGATTATTGATTCAAAACCCTATCAAACAGCTTTGTTACAAAAACTGGCAAAAACTGGGTCTCAATAATTCTAATCGTCTAAGGCAATACTAGACCATACCAGTCATTAAGTGCGTATCCCTTAACGGATATACTGTCCGTGCTGCTGACCGCGCACGTTCCCGCGCTTATATACTTTCGGTCGCCATGTTGGTGCGTTGCCGGAATCTCCTGAGTGGAGCCGAACTACGGTGCTCGTCAGCATCGTAACACCGTTTTGTCCTCCCTCTTCCCCCATACTTTTTTTGAATAAATTTTTTACTGCTTGATTCCAACGAATCTATTATGGAAAACCATTACTCCAGAGTTACATCAATATTATCTCAAACAATAACTTAACACTGAATTATCCTGATCGAAAAAAAAAAAAAGAATTGAAAAGTATTGGTATTTTTTCTAATGGTTTCTATTATCTTAAATACTTATTTTTTAACGAGGTATAAAGATGATTTTAAAATGACATCAGCTTTACATACGATTGTGACTTTTTACTAATGTAAAAATAAGATTTCAGAGTTACATCAGTATTAGGTACAATCAGAAATTTTCAGTGATCTAAAAAGATGACTTCAAAGTTATGGCAATATTGCGTACAACTGTGACTTTTTACTGATGTAAAATAGGGACTTGAAAGTCACATCAGTATAACGTAGAATTGTGAACGTATAACTTGAAAGTTGCATCAGTATTAAGTAAAACTGTGACTTACTAGTGACGTAAATGTATGACTTGAAAGTAACATCAGTATTACGTAAAACCGTGACTTACCTGTAACCAGAATGTTTCGCCCAGGTCAAGCTAGTCACTCCTTTCTTCCTTAATAAGGGCGCCACTAAGATTTTAGACACGGTGTCCCAGAAACCGGGTAAGCATAAGAGGGGAAAGACAGGGTCGTGAGAAGTTCGAGAGGGCTGTAAATAATACTGAGAAAATTATTAATAAAAATGAAATTATTAATGCAATCCAAAAATTAACAATTTTCCAAAATCAACTTATCAACTAACTTAATCGTGAGAACCTCTCATCTACGTAGGCACTTGCCAGATAATCTTACAACTAAATCTCAAATTTACTCTTTATTTCTCTAAACCTCGTCAACCTGACGGAACATCATAAATTACCAAAAATTACCTCGTCAACCTGACAGAATACCGATTAACATCATTTTCCTCGTCAACCTAACGGAATACCAAATAACATAATTTTCCTACAATTAAAACCTATTCCCGACTGCGCTTCCAACTCGGGCGTCTACGCAGCGGTTTCCTAACTTAATCCGTTGTACCCTCGACTCGGGCGTCTATACAAAGTTTCTAAATAACTCACTTAATTTCATTTAACCAATCGTCAACCGGACGTTAACTTAATTCACGATTTTCTCTAATCACCAAATTTCTCCGAATTACTAATTAACTAAATTCCTGGAATTTTACGCTTAACATTTCTTCAATACAAAATATTAAATCCACTAATTCAATTAATTGCAAAATTCATCAACCAACATTTCTCAAATAAATTCAATTATCAAATGAATTTATCCTACTAAACTCACTATTCAATTAAATTCATTAAACAAATTTTCAAATAAATTAATTCACTAAATTAATTAAATTCAGCCCAACGGCCTAAAATTAATTTTACAAAATTCAAAATTTCAAATCCTACAAATTTAAAAAGTCTCATAAAAAATATTCAAACTACATATTTCCAATTTATCAACATAATTTTAACTAAATAATTTCTTATAACTAAAAGACTTGTAACAAACTCTAACTAAATGACATTGATGAATAATTCACGTATAAAAGAATCTACTGATATGAAAGTGACATCTGAGACGATAGCGATCATTAATGGACAAAAATTACTTACAATTATTTCAGGCTCTCAATTCATCAAATTAAGGTTCGTCTAAAATAATTGTAATAATATAAATAATTGTAATGTGATATAAAAATTGATTTTATAATATATTTTGATAGTCTTAATTTATTTACTTTTCTGAATCTCATTATTACATTACATTTATTGAATTAACTAGCCGTTCTTCACTGGGCGAATTAGGAAAGGAAATAAATTGAATTTTATGTTTTATTTTTACTTTTTTTATTCATATTTTTGTTATTCTCCTTTTTTTTTATTTTTGTATGAACATAAATAAAAACCCCCGCGGATAAAATTGTAAGCATCGATATTTTTTTGACTTGCACAGATTCTAAATTCCATCGAATTAGCCTGTAACTTTTATCTATGTGATTTTTCTAGCTAATATTCATTGTAACTGTCAATGTAAAATCATTATAACGTTTTATAACCGAAAATATTTTTTTACATTCTACCCACCAATCTGACATTACCTACATATTATATACATGGAGTCAATTATCGCAAAATTCGTATTTAGCTGAATGGCAAACCAGTGTTGGCCCAGGCTCAGATAATCATTAAGCTGGCCGAGGCTTGGTTGCCCAGTCTTGGTCCAAGCATGGGTCAATATCGGTGAATCAAGCTGGGTTGCCCAGTACTGGGCAAGGCCCCGTCATTCAACTCAGGCAGTTTCTACACGGGTAGACCAGTTCTGCATCACATATAGAAGACTATAGCTAAACTTGGAGTCTGTAGGAGCTGTAGCTTAAAAATTAAAAATTTTCATTGTTGATACCAATCCCCGCAACCCCCTTTGAAGTGAGCTATCGTAAATTCGTTCATAGATTATTTCTTCATCTTTTACAGATGATTCCTACCAAATTTGGAGACTATCGGAGCTATAGTTTAAAAGAGAGAATTTTTTATTGTTAACGCCCCCGCAAACCTCTTTGGGGTGTTATCTCCAAGGGCGTTTAAGTGGTAGCGTAAACGGTGGAGGTTTGGACTAACGGTTTAAAGAATACACAACGGAGATTTCAATTCCGTTGTTTAATTATTTATGTAGGACGTTTTCGACGGACGAATTTACCACGCCTTCGTTTGAGACTGATTACGGATTTTATTGAGAATAGATGTACTTACTCTTTGCAGGATTTTTAGTTATTACCGGATCCGTGATTCCGGAGCTGCTGTTAGCGCCTTTTCCTGGATTGGGCCCTCTGATTGGTCCTTGCAGCGGATGGATTAGGATGGAATTGGGCTGCTTATTTTACGGACTTCTTATTTTGTGAAATAAACTGATTTAAAACTGATTTCACTTTTATTTAGATTTATTTTTATAAACGCTAAAACTTACACTTTCACAAATTTGATTTTTACGTAATTTAGTTTAATGAATTTTAATAATTTGATTGAGCTAACGTCCTCCAGTCCCCCGTAGGGTAAAGTGCGCAAAACTAGCTTTTAATAAATTTGGAATAAACTTAATGACCGAATTCTCGCCTAAGTGTAGGGCAAATTAGAACTTTGAGAATACGACTCTCTAAGATACTTAAAATCAATACGTGGCCTGCCGGTTAAACCGCGTCCAAACTTACTTTAAGTGCAGTACGAGTTAAAGCAAAGAACTCTACAAGGCATGAGCCCGTCAATTAATCGCGGAAGTCGAATTAATTAACAAAGACGAGGCGTTGGCTGTTGATCGCCTTTTTAAATACTCGCGGTGCTGAGATTGCAGAAGTCCCCGCTAGTCAACCAGCAGTCGCGTAGCTTATATTTCATTGTGGCTTTCGCGCATGGAGAAGTCTTCCATCTGCGCGGGTGATTTAAATTTAAAAGAAAAAATTTTCACGGTTGGACATAACAGGGGGATAAATTTGTTAAAATCCATTCTTAGCTGAGCTATACATCGTAATAGTAATATTTTTACCAAGTTTCACGTTTCTAAGTCCTATGGTTCCCGAAATTCCGTGATAGGTGATTATATAGATACGAATACTTCGATTATCCTTCAAGTGGGTGGGTGGGTAGATGGGTGGGAGTGAGCGCGAGAGTTCGTGAAAATGTTTGAGTAGATTCTTAGCTGAATGTAAAAGAACACAATCCGTATAATATACCCCGTTGAAATCCATGAAAACAAAAGAATCAAGAGAAAATGCTTGTATTTTGTTTTTATTAGCGGGACAATTGTTCATGAAAGTAAAACAGTAATAAAACAATGAAGAAATGTCGGAATTCGAAAAATAAATAGCCATAAACCACCTAGAAAAAATTTCGTGTCGAATGGTCGTAGTTTCATATCGATATGATCAGTGGTTTAGGCGTGATTGAGCCTCAGAAAAAGACCATTTTCATTATACATATGGGGCATTCCATGCCAAATCGACCACTTTTGACCCCAACCCTTTTCGATTTTTCTGAAATTTTTTCTGAAATTTTGGTATCTTTCTCTACCCTATTGAAAGTAATTTTTCGAATTTGTTCAAATTTTTTTACCCAACCAAAAAAAAGTTACGAGTTATTTGAAAAAGACAGGTTTTTTTGTTAAATAACCATAATTTTTTTGAAAGTTAACTTATTGGGATGTTTTTTTTTTTAATTTTTGTTTTTAAATGTGCTTTTTAAAAAGAATACAAAAATAATAATTTGGATTCATGTTCAACGTTTTTTTTTGAAAATTTTAGAAAAAAAAAAAAAACGAAAATTTCGGGAAGATTGACATTTTTGATTTTCAATTAGTTTTTTTTTTTAAACTTTAGCATTTTCTAAAATTTTCAGTGGTAATTTTTTTCTTTCTATATTTTTTTTTGAGGAATGAATCGAAAATTTCAGAGTAATCTCGAAAAAACACTTTTTTCGGTTTTCTTTCGTTCACGATAACTCACGAACGAATCAACCGATTTTGACCGGACTGACGGCGTTCAACGCGGTTTTTTGATGTTAAAAGCTGATTAGTTTTTGGAATTGATCGGTCAAGCCGTTTAAAAGTTATTCCAAGAAAACCACTTTTCAAAAAAATTTTTTTTGTAGTTTTTTTGCAATTTCTCAAAATCTACTGGTCCAAATTGGTTCAAATTTCCAGGAAATGTAAGTTTGGTCAAGCCCTTTCGAATGGTGCCAACCGCGATCGAATCAGTCAAGCCGTTCAAAAGTTATAAAAGGGTTACATACATACATACATACACACGTAGAGACATACGGACATCATCGCGGGAATAGTCAGGGAAGCTTCCTAGGACCTTAAAACGTCAAGACCTGATGATATATTATTTTCAGTCCACGTAAATAAAATGACATAGAAATTAAAGCTCATTTTATGAGCTTCAGATCTAATTTACAGAAATTCGATAAGTTATTATATTCTAAAGTTATCTGGGAAAATATGAATTGTTACGATTTTGAAATCCTATCATTCATAAATTACTGGACCAATAAGGCTCACTTTTCAACTTGACCTTAGTATATTTATTTGTAGAATAAGTATGCTTAGAAAAGATCCTTCATGAATTGTAGACACTATCGTCGTGGCAGCCCGAGTCGAAATTTAAGTCGCAGATTCAACGTTTTGAACGTTCAAATCGTAAATTCGTCGTATTGAACTTTGAAAACGTAAGTTCAACGTATTGGATGTTGAAATTGTAATTTGAGCGTATTGAACGTAAAAAATATAGATTCAACTGTTTTAAAAAAAGTATGTGATCCATAGTAAAAATTAAAAGTTACAAAAAAAATGTCATATATCAATACGTAAAAAATCACGATAACTCACGAACGAATCAACCGATTTTGAGCGAAATGGTTTCGTTCGACGCGGTTTTTTTATGTTAAGAGCTGTTTAGTTTTTAGAATTGATCGGTGGAGTCGTTCAAAAGTTATTCCAAGAAAACCACTTTTAAAAAAATTTTTTTTTGTAGTTTTTTTGGAATTTCTCAAAATCTACTGGTTCGAATCAGTTCAAATTTCCAGGAAATTTGAGTTTGGTCGAGTGAATAGTCAGGGAAGCTTCCTAGGACCTCAAAACGTCAAGATCTGATGAGAACTCGATTTTCGAAAAACGGGGTGAAACCAATAACTTAATTTGAAAAAAATTTATCGTTTTTTTAAGATTCCTCAAAATCTACCGTCCGGAATCCGTCCAAATTGAATTCAAAATCTAAGTTCAGTCAAGCTCTTTCGAATGGCACCAACCGCAATTAAATCGGTCAAGCTGTTCAAAAGTTATGAGAGGTTTAAGTTCATTAATATGGCGCTATTGCTTTTTAAATCCTTCCTGCTTTTTTTAAATAAACAAATTGTTATATCTGATAAAAACAATTCAAAGTGATCAGAGTGTAAAATTTTTTGGCAGTAGTACAAGTTGTCATATAACATTTTACTAATTAATTTCATCAAAATAAATCAGTCAGAACAGCATCTGTTCACTGAGTTACTGCTATTTGGCGTTCCAGACAACATTGGTGCTGAAAAAACACCAGTGCAAATTGTCCATCAAGTTTTTGATAGCTTGAATTAGTAATCTCATGTCGGACATTTTGAGCATTCGCAAATTTGATATTAAAGGGAAACAAAGCACCTCTAACAGAAAGCACAACTTCACACTCTTACGTTTTACATCTAAAATCATTTGATGTTTGCCATCATACTATTGATATAAAATGTCGCTCACAAAAATGAAAAGTCAACAACATTTTCGATTCCAGTCCTGAAAATGCTCCTGGTCGTAAAATTTATATCAACGAATTTCTTCATAGTTAAGTAAATAAATTACTACAAATCACTAAAACTAAAGCTTTAGCTGTTTTTAAGTTTGAATATGTTTGGGTCTACAAGGAAAGAATTTACGCTAAAAAGGATGATGATTCATCTAAGATCATGATTTGCACAAAAGCAGACTTAGCTAAACTCGAATAGCAATTACCGTGTCAAAATAATGTCAACGTTTTATCAATACATATTCTGAGCTTAAATATAAATAGTTTTTCTGCACACTCACCCCAATTTAAAGCCATAGTTACTGAGCTAAAGTTACAGATTATCACGGTTGTTGAGACCTGGCTTACCCTTGACAATTATATTGCGCTGAGGATTATGTGATTCTGCTTCGTGATCGTGGGCTAATACATTCAACTAGGCATTATATCAGAGATAGGTGTTGCATGTTTTATACATAACTCTTTGCAATCAAAATTATTCTTTTCATCCGAAGCCGATGACATTAACCATCCTGAGTATGAATTAATTGATGTATTATCGCCGTCCGGACATCTTATACTCCTCTCAGCTACTTATAGAAAACCGCAGAGCTTATTATTAGATGGTTTCATCGAACAATTTGCTAAATTTTATCCATTGCATGATAACATTCTGATCATGGATGACTTAAACTGCAATCTAATTAAAGATGATCGTCCGGCAAATCATCTCGAATCTTTTATTGCTGAATCAGGTCTTCATTGTATACCTTATGAATCTACATACCACGCTTCTGGAATTAATTCATGACTGGATGTCGTTATTGTTGATAGTAGTGATAAACTAGAAAGCAAGTCTCAGATGCCCTTCATAGGTAGCCATAATTATTTATGCTGCAAATATGAATTTGAGGTTTTACCAAAATATGATAAAACAGTCAAGTTCAGAGACTTTAGACATTGTGATCACGAATCCCTCACACATGATCTAAATCAAAAACTAAACTATGTTAATGCTAACCTGGACGATCTAGACCCAAATTATTTATATTCATATTTCATAAATGCAACTACATCAGCTGTAGATAATTTTGCTCCCTTCACTATTTAAAAACTGAGTTATCCAAGCAGCCCTTGGCTATCAGGAAATCTCAGGCGCAAATTTTCGCAACGAGATAATTTATATAAAAAAGCTTGACAAACTGGAGATAGAAACTTTCTTGACTTGTATAAGATTAAACAAAAGGAGTTGAAATCCGAACTGGCTTCTACGCGAGTTAACTATTTCAAACAAGCTCTCAAAAGCACTAGTAATAATATAAATTTGTGGTCAACTCTTAAACGGTTGGGGATCATTAAATCTTTAAAAGCTCTTCACCACTGGACAGCTTCAATGCTAATGATTCAAGTAACTTCTATGACAACATTTTAAAGAAGCGTCCCTCCTGCTCTCGTCAGTTCATAATGGACTTACCGTCACTTACTGAGAGGAAAGTGAATAGCATATTCAACTGGTCAAACATCGATATTGTATATGTCACCAAAAATCTGCAAATTACATTTTAAAAGTCCAAAGGCAAAAGCCCTGATGGGTTGAACCTAAAGTGATTCAAAGATCATCCGCCTCAGATTTCGATCTTTCTAATGAAGATCTAGAATAAGTCTATCGATATGTGTACTTTTCCTGACGCCTGGAAGCTGGCTTGTATTGTTTCCCTAAATAAAATAAGTGCACCGAAGTCCATGTTGGATACCAGACCTATAGCAAATATATCTCATCTTGCCAAAGTATGTGAGCGAATATTAGTAAGTCAGCTTACGAACTACCTTGAATCAAATCATATCATTGATGACCATCAATCAGGCTTTAGAATGCATCACAGCATGCAAGCAGCCGTGATTCGATTGACTGATGATATCCGCAAAGCCATTGATAATGATAAGCTAACCTACCTCATCTTATTTGATTTCTTAAAGACCTTTAACTGTGTTAAACCTAAAATCTTATTCGTAAAAATGTATCAAATAGGTATCTCGATTGAAGTTATTCTTTGGTTCTTACCCTATCTCACTGGCAGATCGCAATCATTACTTCACCAAGATTGTTCTACATCTGATGCCTTCGGGTGTTCCTCTTTCTGGTGTTCCTCCTTCGGGTAGATCCTCCTCAAGGATCTATTCTGGGTCTTATTCTGTTCCTCATCATCATAGATGGAGTGGCTGGACGGTTAAAGTTTTGCAAGTTAAAATTTTGCTGATGATAAATCTGCATATTATCATTTTAGCCTCTCCAACCTAAATGATACAGCGCATAAAATAAACATGGATGCTCAACCAGTGGCTGACTGGGCTAAGGATGTTGGTCTCGAGCTAAACCATGAAAAAACGAAAGTCATAATTATAGGTAGCAATAGGAAACTGAAGCTTCTTGTAGATTATGATCTTCCTCAAATAATTGTTGATGGCAACGTCATCCCATATGTAAGCTCAACCAAACATTTGGGTGTACATTTATCAGCTAATCTTTCCTGGGATCTTCACGTTTCTCATATCTCTTGTAAGGTCTACAGTACTTGTTCAGTGAACAGGCCCAGTCGAGATGAATTCGTCCCTGTGGGCTCCCAAAATACATGAGCCACACCTGACAACCACTAGTTCCTGCAAGGTTATCGGTGGCGACATCGATAGAACGAGTTTTGTGATTGGTTGATCGCTCCGCTGACATGCACAGTCAGCTTTCTCAAAGCTGCCGAGAAAGAAGACGCATTATTATCATTGTTATCTTTTCGCAGCCACGCTTTAAGTCTAACGCTTCGCTATTCTGCTATTTTAATTCGCTTGTGCTATAAAATTCCGCTTTTTCGCTTAATTGATCATTCATCCGCTTTAATAAATTGTGGTTAATTTATTTTTGAGTTTGTTATAGATAAATTGTTTCATTTGTGCAGTAATTCACCGCTTCTTTTTCAATGCCGGTTATTTTCAACCACGTATAAACCGGCTTTGCTTTATTACACACCTTTTTCTTAATCTATCCGTTTATTTCACAACAATCCGCCAACCAATTAATTAAATATAAAGTGTAATTAGAGTAAATGAATTTATAGTTTATATTTTAGTTAATATTTCTGTGTTTTCTGATTGAGATAACCAGCCTAACCCAGATCCAAGAAGTTACGCTCTTAGTACATTTTACAGTACTTTAAATAGCCTCAAGCATAGAAAGAATTCTTTTTCTACTTCGACCTAAAAATTACTGGTTACAGCAATGATCATACCAATCATCGATTATTGTTCATTGGTCTTGATAGATATTCCTAAAAGGCTCGATTACAAGTTGCAACATCTGATAAACAACGATATAAGGTTCATCTTCAATCTAAAGCGTGATGAGCATATCACTCCTCACAGACGCTCTTTGAAATCGGAAATCGGAACGATATTACTTCCTGGCATGCTTTCTATGTAAACTTTTTAGCCTTGGTGAGCCTAGTTTTCTCAGAACGTTGTTGGTCGAGGAATCACCTGAAATCAGACGTTCTGAGCGATTGGCTGCTGAACAAAATAATGTTAAATTTAAAATCCCGAAATTTTCAACTGTCTCCTATGAGCATTCATTTTTGATTTCATCAATTCGTCTTTGGCAAGAATTACCAACTGATGTCATCAATGCACTTAAGTTAAGTGTCACT
Source organism: Cotesia vestalis (assembly GCA_000956155.1). Classification (NCBI taxonomy): domain Eukaryota; kingdom Metazoa; phylum Arthropoda; class Insecta; order Hymenoptera; family Braconidae; genus Cotesia; species Cotesia vestalis. The sequence continues at coordinate 30,804 of JZSA01005353.1, read as the reverse complement.
TAGCATTGACACTTTCAAGACAAAAGCCTTCAAATTTTCCCATGATCTTGAGCTGAAGGAGAGTTGGATACCTGGTATCTCTGACGATGATTCAAACCATTAAATTAGTGTTATCGGCAATGCTTTAGTTTTTAAATTTGATTTCAAACCTCAGTCTATCATTAATTATTCAAATTACAAATTCTTGTCCATTTATCCTCATATCATTCTTATTGATTGTTATTAGCTGATTTCATTACTCCGATTTTAAATTGTTAGCTTTGTTCGATCAGTTAAAATTCTAACATTGTAAATATATCTATGTAGATATGTTTATATTCTTATATGTACTTTTTAGTTGTTATTTTGTACCATTTGCTATTCGGCTATTGCCGTGGCATTTAAATCAAATAAATAAAATAAAATAAAACATTATCGTTAATAATAAATTTTTTGAAAAATGAGTATTAATTATTACTGTTTTTACATCATTAAACAAAAAAGAGCTGCACTTAAATTAACTGAAAATTATGTCTATTAAGCTGAAAAATTTTGGTAAAAAAAAGATCGATGGAGAAAATATTGATTACATTGCTATTCCTTATACCTTTTACTCATGACTATTTTCAAAGATTGTACTCATTTTTCAAAAATATTTTTAAATTTATGTGGTCACCATAAATGGAACCTTTTTTCAAACAAATTAATAGTTTTTGTTAAGTGTTAGTTTAGTTTTTTATAGAAATCTTACGAAAAGTTTTTGAATTATGATCAAGTATCCAACGAAATTCTTTTTTTTCCTCCTATAGTGCAATGAATAACCTTTTTCTAACTTAACAGTAAGAAATTCAATGATTTTCGAAAAATCGGGAAGTTATTGGCTTTACTCCGTTTTGTAAAAATCGAAGTTTCACCAGATCTCGACGTTTTAAAGCCCTAAGAAGCTTTCCCGACTATTTTTACGATGATGTCTGTACGTCTGTGTGTGTGTGTGTATGTGTGTATGTATGTATGTATGTATGTATGTGTGTGTGTGTAAATGATTTATTTGATTTTCATAGAATTTTTTAGCAGAAGCTTAGTTTGGGCATTTCCGCTGAAAATTCAAAATTTGGCCGGAAAGGCCCAATTAAATCTGCTGATAAAAATTCTATGAAAATCAAATAAATCATTTACGCTCAAAATATCTCAGGAAATGCCCAAACACAGCCTCTGTTAAATGCGGAACTCAAAATTCCAATTTTAAAAGGTCCTCCAAGGAAGTTACATTTTGGCACACCCTAATGTATATGTATGTTGTAACAGATTTTCCTTCTTTCCAATTGGCCCCTAATTAATTTATTAATGAAACTAATATGAACAAAACAACCAGAATAATTATTAGGGCGCCACCAGGTTATTATTATTGTTCCTGGAATCGGTCCAGAGCTGAGAGCTTATCCTAGGGTAAGAGAGAGTGGAGGAAGGTGCTGTTGAATAATAAATTAGTTAATTAACAATTGTACCGGTGCTTATTAACAATAACAAAATCAACAAACTTAAGCGCTCACTCACACACACTATAACAACTCAACAATATCTTTTTTCCCGTTGTACCTTGCAACCAGGGTGTTTTGCCCAGGTCCAGTTGGTCACCGTTTTCCTCTTTGAAAAGGGCGCCACTGGGATTTTAGACACGGTGTCCCAGAAACCGGGGAAGCATGAAAGGGAAAGTCAAGGTCGTGAGAAGTTCGAGAGGGCTGTATATAATACTGAGAAAATTATTAATGAAAATAAAATTATTTATTCAATTCCAAATTAACAATTTTTCAAAATCAACTTATTGACGGAATACTAAATAACATAATTCACCTACAATTAAAACCTTATTCCCGACTGCGCCCCCGACTCTGGCGTCTACGCAGCGGTTTCCTAACTTCTTCCGTTGTACCCCCGACTCGGACGACTATACAACGTTTCTAGATAACTCACTGAATTTCATACAACCAATCGTCCACCGGATGCTAGCTTAAACCCCAAAATTCTCTAATGCTCCGAATAACTAATCAGCTAATTTATCAATTCTCAATATTATCATAATTCACAAAATTAAATTTTATAATTCATTCAATACAAAATGCCGATTCATTGATTTAATTTATTGCTAAATTTACTAACCAAAAATTCTAAATATTCGAAAGTTTAATGCTGAAAACGATAAAAATGCTGGGACTTGGATAGTTTCAGGTGTTCAAATTATTCTAACAAGTTCGTTGTTATTAATTACGTTTATTAATAGCTATTTGTATCACTAACTTGTTTTCTCACAAATTTAATTATCACAGTTACGGTTTTTTATTATTTATTCGAGGCTAGAATAACAATTATTTAGCAAAAAGCGCGGTAGAAATTATATAAAGCTTGGTTAGGCACGTGCAAGCCATGCGGTGAATTTGAGTTATTTGAAGGTAGTTCTTCAAATTGGATGAATAAAGAATTCACTAATAATTATCCGTAACTCCTATTCTTCCCCGCTTCACAGCATTATTTTCGAATTTGAAAAATGCTAACCGTAAGATGGACGGTGTGGCTTAATGTATATAGAATAAACGAAAGTGAAATTTAGTATAGACCGGATAGCTCAAATGGTAGAGTAGCCGACATGTCATCGGAAGGTTCTGGGTTCGAATCCCAGTCCGAGCTATTTGAATTTTTTCTCGCATATTCTATACACTCACATTAAGAAGTTCCTCTTCTTAATCCTTTCTCAAACCTTTTCCACCAAAATATCCTGTTACGTAAATGTTGGAACGCTTCACGTAATAATTATCCGTAACTCCTATTCTTTCCCGCTTCACAGCATTATTTTCGAATTTGAATAGGAAAGAAACGTAAGGTAGTTAAAGAAGCTAACCCAATCAAAAAAAGTAGCCAAGATATCCAAGTAGATGTAAAAAAGCCAAAAAAGCACAAAATAATGAAACTGATAACTGCAGAAAAAATGAAAATAAACACTGAAACAGATCAAACAGTTATTAGGATAAATTAGAGCACGATTGATAAGTTAAATTTAGATTAGATACGTTCGATAGAAAGATTAGATAGAATAGCGCGGACTTAGTATGCGATAATGCTTTATGCGCGCTAAATTTTAGCCAGAGAGCACCTGTAGCTCTGCAGCAGCGCCTGACCTGCCTCCAAGTGGCGCGGCGAGGAAACCTCAAGCAGTTTATTTGGTAAGATCGCTGTGGCAGTGATCTGCTGCGCACGCGATCGATGCGATGGCTGGGAGAAAGCGAGGGAGATTTGAACATTCTTCCCCCTTCTCCGCTCGATGGAGAAGTAGTTGTGACGTTGCTGGAGGGACGTCATGAGAATCTTCCTCGTGTCATGGAATGGGAAAAAGTACCAGCTTGTATATTGGTCTTGTGTATTTAGATGTAGCCGTTTGGATAGTGACAACTCGTGTGAGATCATCTTTCCCAGTGTGAGTGTGTGTGAGACGACTCAGCGGCCATTTTGATGGTGGATATCGCTCGTCTGTGACCAGGACTAGAGATCCAACACCGATGTCGTGGAATGAGGTATTCCACTTGGAGATGTTTTGATGAGACTTCAGGCAGGAGGCTGACCAGTGAGACTAAAACCGCTGAAGCCGCTGCTAAATATTGGCCAGACGGCGCCTGTAGCTCTGTTGCTGCAACTGACCTGCCTTCAAATGGCGCAGCGAAGAAGCTTCGAGTAGTTTTAGTTGGTAAGATCTATACTACAGTGATCTATTGCGCGATCGATCGATGCGGCTGGTGGGAGAAAGCGAGGGAGATTTGAACATTCTTCCCCCTTCTCCGCTCGATGGAGAAGTAGTTGAGACGTTGCTGGATTAACGTCATGAGAATCTTCCTCGTGTCATGGAATGGGAAAAAGTACCAGCTTGTATATTGGTCTTGTGTATTTAGATGTAGCCGTTTGGATAGTGACAACTCGTGTGAGATCATCTTTCCCAGTGTGAGTGTGTGTGAGACGACTCAGCGGCCATTTTGATGGTGGATATCGCTCGTCTGTGACCAGGACTAGAGATCCAACACCGATGTCGTGGAATGAGGTATTCCACTTGGAGATGTTTTGATGAGACTTCAGGCAGGAGGCTGACCAGTGAGACTAAAACCGCTGAAGCCGCTGCTAAATGTCCTTAAGTCGTGATAGCTGATTTGATGGCGTGTCGATTAGTGATTGCTCTGGTATCAATGTAAGAGGTGCTCCTCTGATAAAGTGTCCCGGCGTCAGTGCTGTGAGATCGTCAGGATCTTCTGATACAGCTCTGAGAGGTCGAGAGTTTAGTACGGCTTCCACCTGGGTCAGAAGCGTGGAGAAGTCCTCGTACGTGAGGATTTTGTCAGAGTTGGTGCGTGCTAGGTGATGCTTGACAGATTTGACGGCAGCTTCCCATTTGCCACCCATGTGAGGAGCTCCTGGAGGATTGGACTTCCAAGTTGTACCGTCGTTGGCGATAAGTTGTTGAAAATGTTGCGATTCCTTAGTAAAACCAGCTATCAGGCGTTTCAAGATGACACAAGCACCTTGAAAGTTGGTTCCGCAGTCGCTGGTGAGTGTCTTGCAAATGTCTCGTCGGGCTGTGAAGCGTCTGAACGCCTTCAAGAAGCCTTGGGCACTGTAGTCAGTTACCAGTTCCAGGTGGATAGCAGTAGTTGAAAAGCACACGAACACTGCGATCCAAGCCTTATATGAGCGTGTGCCGCGCTCTTGAAAGAACTTGAGGGAAACTGGACCTGCATAGTCGACTCCAGCATGCTCGAAGACAAGTGATGGTGTGACACGGGAGGCTGGGAGCTGTCCCATGCGCTGTTGAGCACGGATGCCACGTATCCTGGTGTAGGTGACGCATCGATGGATGAAAGATTTGATAGGGGCACGAGCACCAAGAATCCAACAGTATCGACGGTTCCCTGAGACGAATCTCCAGGTGGCGTTTGGCGAGGTTTGCTGAATCTCTTGGACTCGGTTCTTCACGAACTCCTTCCAGCGCATTGGATCGCTGTTAATCCAAGCCAGGGTCACAGCAGAGTCAGTCCACAATGAAACAGGAACGTGTTGAAGCTGGAGTGTCGACTGAACACGAGAGACCAGTTCTGATAGCAGCAGAGCAGCTGATAATTCCAATCGTGGAATTGTGAGACGATGAAGAGGCGCAACTCGAGTCTTTGAACAGACTAAAGTTACTGATGATGATCCGTTAGAGGTCGTTACTTTGAGGTAAACAGCAGCAGCCATTGCAGCTTGAGATGCATCTGAAAACCCATGTACTTCGACTTCCGAACTGTCAGCACGTAGATTGAGCCACCGAGGAATAGATAGCTGAATAGATATCCGATCTTTTCTTGCCATAAATCTTGCATTAAGATCTTGGCGCGAACGATGACTGGCGAGATCAAGCCCAGAAGATCAAACAGTTGGGCTGTTTCAGATAAGATGGTGCGTTTGATGATAGCTGCTTTCTGGGGATTGACCAGTGAACTTGAGCAGATCTGGAGCACACTGCCAAGCTAAACCCAGAATTTTGGAGGATGATGTGCACCTGGTTGATGTGGTAAGTTAAGTTTGAAGAAATCAGGATGGTTGCTTTTCCACTTTGCCAAAGGAAAGCAGCCACGAAGACACATTTCTTCAACTTGTTTTGCGATAGTGTTGAGAGTGTCGAGATCATCAGCACCGCCAGTAATGTCGTCGACATAACTTCCCTTTTGAAACGGCTCAGCAGCTAGAGGGAAGTCGTGATATTCGTCTAGCAGTAGTTGTCTCAAGGCGCGACCTGATAAGTAGGGAGCTGATGTAGTTCCGTATGTAATAGTAGAGAGTTCAAACTCTTGTGTTTGCGAGTTATCATCAATCCACAAGATGCGTTGGAACTTGCGATCATCAGGATGTACGAGAATTTGGCGAAAAATATTCTCCACGTCAGTTGTGAAGATGAGGCGATGACAACGGACATACAAAAGCACATCGAAGATGTCATTCTGAGTCTTGGGACCAACAGAAGCAGCTCGTTGAGAGAATAGCCTGATGTTGGCTTACTAGAGCCATTGAACACCACACGGATCTTGTTATTCCGCATCACTCCGTGATGAGGCAGGTAATAGACATCGGCTGAAGCAATTGGCAATTGAACTTTCTCCATGTGACCCAGGGACTCGTACTCGGTGAGAAACTCCGTGTACAGACGGTGAAGATTAGGTTGATGGGCGATGCGATAAAGGAGGCGAGATAGAGATCGTTGTGCGATACCTTTTGAGTATCCAAGTGGAGGAGCGTTGGATTTGAAAGGCAATCGCATGATGTAGCGACCGGAGCTATCGCGAGAGTGCGTGGCGATGAAGTGAGATTCACAATCGGCTTCTTCAGCACTAAGAGGTTCTTGTTGGGACGCTGGAACTTCCTCCTGCTCCCAAAATCTCGACATAAGTTCGTGAAGCTGCAAGTTTGAGATGAGGTGACCTTGATGTGCGGGCGCAGTGAGAGAAGATGGACCAGCTGGTCCAAGAACAGCCCATCCAAAGACAGTCTGAATGGCGATAGGCTGGCTCGGGTTTCCCGTGATTACTCCAGGCTTAATGATTAAGCCATAAGAGTCAGCTCCAATGAGGATGTCAATCCTGTCTGGTGACAGATGATCTGGGTCTGCTAGTTCCAAATCTGCCATGTGGTTCCAGGATTGACCTGTGATGACAACTGGAGGTAGTTCTACGGTAAGAGACTGCAGTACATGTGCATGTAGATCAATCTGGTCGTCAGAATGATTGGATCGTAAAGTTACATCAACAGCACCCTTGGTTGATCCTGAAGGTACACTTCCCACTCCGACAATCGAGATACGTGATTTGGAAGGCTTTAGATCAAGCTGGCGTGCGAGCTGCAGAAAAATTAGTGATAGTTCTAACCCTGGATCAATCAGCAAGCGGACTGGGCGAGGACGATGTGTTGACGATATGATGAGAGCTCGTGCTGTGGCCAACAACACCAGAAGTCTTGATGATGAGGCTGTGTAGCACGAAGAACGATCTTGTTGCGACGAGAGTAGCGATGCGGCGATAGGCGATGACGAAGACGATGATGCGATGGGCGATGACGATGTTGATGTTGATGTGCTAGCAGATGATGCATCAGGTAGTCAGAATGACGTATTCTGAGCTGCCTGTTGAGAAGCAGTAGATTGAGGATTTATCAGTGCGTTAGAGGACGTTGATGCTGGGCTGAGAAGCGTAGAGTTATGCAGCATGGAATGATGCACTGCTTGACAGAACCGGCAGCGTTTTGTGCTGCGAAAATTCTCGAAGGAATGCGGTCCAAGACAGTTGGAACACAGCGACTTGGAGGTAATTTGCTGCAGACGCTCGTTTGCCGATAGGGTTTGAAACGTTGGGCACGATACGATAAAGTGTGCTTCACCACAGCACGAACAAGGATGTTGTGTTCTTGTAGGTCCTCCAGCGATCAGTCCAGAAGTTGATTGTGGTGTAGCAAACTGTCCAGTGGCCGTAGTGATGTTCTGCAATGATGAACTGGCTATATGGACATGCGCAGATGATGGCTTGCAACCGTGGGTAGCTTTACTACCACTAGTGGAATTCCTTTTGGTCTCGGGGTCACGTGGTTTTACTGGGAAACTTCCTTCCATGGCTTCAAGAGCTCGAGCACGGGCAAGCAAGAAGCTTTTGAGGCGATCATAGGTCGGAAAATCTGTGGCAGCTCCAAGCGTGATTTTCCAGTCCTCTCGGGTCTGAGGATCCAGCTTCTGGGTGATGTAGTGCACGATAATGTGATCCCATTGATCGACTGGCGATCCAAGAGCGTTCAGGGCGTTGAGGACCTCAGACGTAGTGTTGATGATGTGGTTGACCTCTTTGGCGGCTCGCGACGCCATTTTGGGTATAATAAACAGCTTGTTCAGTTGCGCCGTGATCAATACTTGCTTGTTTTCATACCTAGTGGTCAAAGTTTGCCAGGCGGTGGTAAATGCAGTGTCTGTTATATCTACGTTAGTAACGAGAGAGTAAGCAGTGCCTTGCAGGCTTTGGAGAAGATAGTGCATCTTGTCAATCTTGTTAACACCTTCCTTGTTGACAGTGGATTTAAACTTGTTTTTGAAAGATTGCCATTCAAAAAGCTCTCCGTTGAATTTTGGAGGTTGGATGGTTGGCAACTGTAGACGAAATGCTGAACCATCATTTCCGGTTCGATTGAGCGGCGAGAGAGGAACCTGGCGAGGTTCGATCTTGGTAGTATGGCGCTTCAGCGAAGTTTTCACCAAGACGTAGCGGTTGACGGCCTTTGTATAGCGACCCTCTTTGAAATAGTTATGGGTGATGTCAATATCTTTGCAGCTGCTCAATTTGTCATTGGCGTCGGCAATTTTGTTCCAGGTAGACTGGAGCACTTCAAGTTTTGCCTCGCACTCAAATTATGTCTTACGAGATGAATTTGAACGAAACTACCCAAGATCCGGCTCGAGGGACCATTAATATTCGAAAGTTTAATGCTGAAAACGACAAAAATGCGGGAACTTGGATAGTTTCAGGTGTTTAAATTATGCTAACAAGTTCGTTGTTATTAATTACGTTTATTAATAGTTATTTGTATCACTAACTTGTTTTCTCACAAATTTAATTATCACAGTTACGGTTTTTTATTAATTATTCGAGGCTAAAATAACAATTATTTATCAAAAAGTGCGGTAGAAGGTTGGTTAAAAGTGCGGTTGGTTAGGCACGTGCAAGCCATGCGGTGAAGTAGCCAAGATTTCCAAGTAGATGTAAAAAAGCCAAAAAAGCACAAAATAATAAAACTGATAACTGCAGAAAAAATGAAAGTAAACATTGAAACAGATTAAACGGTTATTATGATAAATTTAGATTATATATGTTCGATAAAAAGATTAGATAGAATAGCGTGGACTTAGTATGCGATAATGCTTTATAGGCGCCAAATTTTAGCCAGAGGGCACCTGTAGCTCTACGGTAGCGCCTGACCTGCCTCCAAGTGGCGCGGCAAGGAAACCTCAAGCAGTTTATTAGGTAAGATTGCTGTGGCAGTGATCTGCTGCGCACGCGATCGATGCGATGGCTGGGAGAAAGCGAGGGAGATTTGAACACTAAACTAAAACGATTCATCAAATTCTTAACTAAATTCATTAATCAGATTTCCTTCCTAAATTGATTAATCAAATTTTTTATTAAATTCATTTACTAAATTAACTAAATTAATTAAATTCAGCCCAATTGCCTAAAGTTAATTTTACAAAATTCCAATTTTCAAATACTGCAAATTTAACAAGCCTCAATAAATTTTCAAACTACATAGAATTTCAGAATGACCTTGACTATCTGAAAAACACAATTGCTTCAACTATTTCAAATTTTATTAATATAATTTTAACAAAATAATTTCTTATAACTAAAAGACCTGTAACAAACTAACTGAATGACATTGATGAATAACTTACGTATAAACAAAAGGCCATTCGGCAGCCGAAATGGACGTAGATTTCACATAAAGCTAATTTTCGTTATAAATATTAATAATACTTCATTTATTTATTAATTATATATAATAATAATAACAACATAATTTATTTATTTAAATTTAAACTTAATTTAAAATTTAAACTTAAAATTTTTTACATTTATTTTATTTTTACGAATTTTTATTTTCAATATTTTAACACAAAATTGTAATTTTATATTATAACAATAAAATTAATTGACGTTTTTTTTAACACTTTATTAAAGTGAAACTTTTATTACATCCTCTCAAACTTTTTCGTCTGTGTGTTGCATGTCGCGTGACGGTCGGCCGCGGAATAGGGATAAAGTGAAAGGCGCTCGTCAGAGCAGCCGAGGCCAATATGGCGGCGCCTATAGTTCGCATCAGCTGACCGTGTAGTGTATAGACTATTACTCATTTGTGCCAGTGCTCCACGCTATTTTGTTTGTTTTTGTCAGTGTTTAATGTAAATGTTGTTATTTATTCGCTTTTGGTAAACAACGACACAGCTAGTGAGTCCAAAAAACTGATCAACGAGGAAAAAGCAAAGAATAGTGCAAAAATGAATGACGATGAATTAATTTTACGCCGTAAAAAACAGAACGCCGACAGAGCACGTGCTTATAGAAAAAGGAAAAAAGATCTTGGTGAGTAAACATAGTTTTTATATAGAATTTTCAGAACTTTTTGCTGGTGCATGTTGTTGTTTATGGATTTATTTCAATTTTGATTGCTTGAATTTATTAATTAACTTATTTTGTATGAATATTAAATTAAGTCTTTTTATTTATATTCGGTCCATTCAATATATTTAATTTTATTTAACAGATACTAAAAAACTTTTCAGTTTTTTCTGCCATATAGACAAATTTGGGAATTAGGGAAATAAAGGATAAAGGGAAAGGGAGGACCTTTACTCGGTAGGAATTTTCGGTAACTGAAAAAAAGTAATTCGGACAGCCCAGACCGGGACACGAACCCGGATCGTTTGGTTACGCGCCAAAGGCTCTACCAGTTAAGCTATCCGAGACACTCTGATCCAGGCTCAATGATAATTCATTGAGGGTTCACTCAGAAATGCAAGCATACATCAATAACATGAGTTTAAGTCAAACAACTGCTTCCGAATCTGCTGTTGGAGATTTTTGTGCAGCTATTTGTCAATTAGATGAGAACAGAAAACTCGTAGTTGCGTCAATATATATTAAAGTAAATCAAAAAATAGATGATGTAATGGATTTTCTAGGTTTTCATCTAGCTCGATTTGCTACGTCATCGGCACAAATCTTCCGTTCTCGAGAAATATATTCACGAATGCCTGTTATTTTGTCTGGTGATTTTAATACAGACTTCAAGAAAGAAGAATCTGCTCCACTCATTGAATACTTGAGAAAAGTATTTGATCTTGAAATGATAAATGATAGGAATTTACCCACCACGAGATATGGTACAACGATCGATGCGGTTTTTACTAGATACATTGAAAAAATCGAATGTAAGTCACTGTTCACGTATTTTAGTTACCATAAAATATTGGTTACATTTATAAACTGTGAAACTCATGATGAAGATGGAATTGATAATAGAATGATTGAAAATAATTGAAAAACGGATCAAAATGACTCAACGATTATAAAATATTGTTTTCAGTGTTTTAATATGTGTATATCATCTAAATAATTGTTAAGTATTATGTATGTCGTACTCTAAGACACAGAGTTCAATAAAAATATTAGTCGGAGACCTAGTCTACTTTTATCATTTCCCATTATCATTCCCATTTTCTAAGTATAAAATTAAGATTGATGAAGCAATTTTTATACCCTTAATGGAATATGATTCCGAAAATTTTTAGTTAAATGTCTATAATGTGAAAAAAAGTTTCACTTTTACGGTGGTTTCATAAAACCACACAATCTTTTTTTTAATTTAACATCAAATTTAATTTTTATTTTAAATAAAAAAGAGAATTTTTTAACATTTGATTTTAATTTAACTTTAAATTTAATTTTTATTAATTTAACTTCAAATTTAATTTTTATTTTAAATAAAAAAAAATTTTTTTAACATTTTATTTTATTTTAACTTTAAATTGATCACAGATTGATCGACACACGAATATAATAAAAGATTACTTATAAGTACAATACAAATTGTATAATATAATAATAATAAGAAATGGATTGAGAATTAGAATAAGAATATCCACTCTTATAATTTAGATGGAAATGTATACGATGAATGTAAATATAGATACTTGAAGCCAATTTATTCGTAACGTGATTGGTCAAATATATCACAAGCATGAAAATATATATAAAAAATTCCATACCAACATTCACACGCGCGCTTGCGCGCGCAACGTATACTAGTAACTATAAAATCTACTAAAAAATAGATTTTTAAGAGACATATTGGACAAAATAATTGGAATGAAATCTACTAAAAACGACTGCAAAAGTAAAATTTCATTGAAAACCTACAACCGAATAGGTTATTTTTAGTTTAAGTAAGCAAAATGACACGAAAATTGGAGCTTGTTTCATGGGCTTTAAAATTCTATTTACAAAAATTCGATAGGTTATTTCATTCAAAAGTTATGCGCGAAAGAATCTGCCAAAAAATGAATTTTTAGGATTTTGAAAATTTTGAAACCCTGTTATTTCTGAACTACTTGATCGATTAAGCTCATCTTTGAACTTGGCCTTGATATTCGTCTAAAAATGAAGTATGTTGAGTTGAGAAAGGATCCATTATGAATTAGAGACGCTATCGTCCGGATAAGCCGCGTTATATCGTATATATATATATATATATATACATACATATATAAACTTTTGAACTAATGGCATTTTCTGAATCAGCTTGACGAACTGATTCAGAAAATATCAAAATTTTTTAAAAGTTGCGTCATGAGGACAAATGCAATAGTTAGATTTCTATGAAATCTACTAAAAATTTCATTGAAAACCTACAACCGAATAGGTTATTTTTAGTTTAAGTAAATAAAATAACATGAAAATTGAAGCTTGTTTAATGGGCTTTAAAATGCTATTTACAAAAATTCGATAGGTTATTTCATTCAAAAGTTATGCGCGAAAGAATCTGCCAAAAAATGAATTTTTAGGATTTTGAAAATTTTGAAACCCTGTAATTTCTGAACTACTTGATCGATTAAGCTTATCTTTGAACTTGGCCTTAATATTCGTCTAAAAATGAAGTATGTTGAGTTGAGAAAGGATCCATTATGAATTAGAGACGCTATCGTCCGGATAAGCCGCGTTATATCGTGTATATATATATATATATATACATACATATATAAACTTTTGAACTAATGGCATTTTCTGAATCAGCTTGACGAACTGATTCAGAAAATATCAAAATTTTTTAAAAGTTGCGTCATGAGGACAAATGCAATAGTTAGATTTCTATGAAATCTACTAAAAATTAACCGGATAAATTTCTCCGGAACTTAAATTCAATGTGAAATTTTCCTCATGGGAGTTTTCTGATTAGTTAATTAAAAATTTATTGAACAATTTTCTCAGTTAATTAAAATCATAAATTTTGCCAGGTTCAATAAAACAATTTCTCAATAATTAACATTTGATAAATTATTTGCGCGCTCAAAAACAGACGCCAATTTTTATGTTAGCGCGTGGTGACTTTTTGACCTTGGGTATACGTTAACTGCGTTGCACGTTTTAAGAATTTCTATTCGATGTTATTTTATTAATAAAACAGTTTTACGTGAATCAAATTTTTGATAGTCGGAATTAATTATAACTAATAAAATTTCATAACAATTAACACCACAAGGTCCTTGAGGAGTCCTCGGGTATAAACCCCCTTGAGGTACTTCCAACGAGACTAGCGAATAGAAAAATTATTTCTTTTGTCTAGTTAAGTCGAAACTAAACCTCTTATTTAATTTTATTACCCAAAATAAACTCTTGGTAAAAAATATTTTAATATTGAAATTAAACATTGCCGTTAAAATAAATTATTTTATTTAACTTCACAGCTCAAATTTCAGAAAATAACATTAAAATTAAATTTCATAAATTAATAAGCTCATTGTCAAAGTTAAAATTAGCGATTAATTTAAGAACATTGAACATCGGATAATTATTAAATAAATCCGGGATTGCAGAACTTATTTCTAGTACGTTACCGAGGAAAACAATTGTTGAAAATTTGAGATTAAGATTTTCTATTTGGCGTCCTATCATGAAATAAAATTCCGAAAATTTAATTTAGCTGAAAATTAAAATAATTAAATAAAAATCTTTCATATCAGAATTTTTCAAAAAATGTTTCCCCGTACACCAGTAAATCGATCCTCAGTACCTACAAATAATAGTGCGAATCAGATCCCACAAGATCCTCATTCAGTCGCATCAAGTCAGAACCTATTAAATTTTAACCCGACTCAAGCCCCTAGTTCAAGTCTATATCCACAGTTATCAGATGACTTACTTAGACTAGACAATACACAAAACGACTTACACAATAGTACAGGTTACCATAACAATACTGACCCCGTTCAGATCATTCACCATAACATGAGCGGAGTACAAGACCTAGTGAACCCCGAAAATCTAAGCGGTAACGAGATAAATAATGTACAAAACCCATTAGACTCAACGAACGCAAACATTAACTACGCAAACGTGATACAAAATTCTGGAAGTACAAATATTGCGACACATATTGTCGAGGAAGTAGTTAGACGACTCAGAGCAGAAACAGAAGACTGGAAAGCCGCATGTTATCCAGTAATGCCACCCTTTGCCAGCACCCTAATCCGCACAACGTCTGACGCTGGAAATAATAATAATAATCCTGCCAACAACACCTACGCATTTCAGCCGCGGGAATTATTCCCGAATTCAAACTTCTCGGCGGGAAATTATTTCGTACCGCCCGCACCTCACTTACCTCCCGCTACCACAGTACAAAACTCAGCGTTCAGTGGAGCTGCGCGTTTACCGTACGCGCACCCATATATCCCACCACTCGTACCGCCAGTATCTCAGTACGTACCGGCGACACATACACAAACATACACTACAGTACCACATACAACCCAAACTTATACAGCCCCACCGATGCCATACTACATACCAGCTACACATATACAGCCCCACACTACAGTACCCAACGTGACGCATACTTACACAGCGCCTATTGCTTCTTTCCAGGTGCCTACGTCACAGACACAGCAATACACTCACACTATCCCAGGCATAGTCCCAAGCGCTGTTCACTCTTACACGTACCCGAGTACAGTTGCACCCTTACGGACTAATGACATTTGCCGGACTGCAAAATCCTGGAACATAATTTTTCCTTCACGCGATTCATCTATAAAATTAGACGCTAAAAAATTTATTAAAACTTTAGAACAGCGAATGGTTAGCAATGATATATCATTAGATAATTTTAGGCCAGTAGTCGCTTCAACCTTAACTGGCAATATTCTAGACTGGTATTATCAAAACGAACATCTATTCATTGACTGGTCGGTCTTTAAGACACATTTTAAAGTATGGCAAACCCACCAAACAGACGAAACCCTGTTACAGGAAATTTATTCCTATCGACAAGCCGACGACGAACTTGGAGCGGTATTTATCAATCGAATGCAAACTGCATTTGCCCAATTAGAAGAGCCGTTACCGGAAAACCGACAAATTAAAATTATCATTCAAAAATTTAACTCTAAATTCTTATTTAAATTTGCCGAGGAACGCATTAGCACTTATTCAATGCTACAACCTTAACCTGGTTAAGCGTACTGCCCGGTCTATCAACCCCAATCATTCTTGGTTTAGATTTTTGGCAAGCTGCTGATGTTCACGTAGAATCAAAAATTGCTACTTGGTATTTAGGCGGTAGTCCTACCAAACATCAATTTCGTTCCCGTACAAATAAGACCAAACCCATGTCATTAAATGCTCTATCTTCATCAGAACGATCTGAATTAAGTAAATTTCTCGAGATAGAATTCAATAAAAATAAATCGACCACGTTAGGAGTCACTAACCTAGTAAAACACCGTATCGAAGTAACTGATGAAACTCCAGTACGCTGTAAACCATACAGACGCAGTCAGCCAGTAATGAAAGCATTGCACGAAAAAGTTGACCAATTACTCGAGAAAGGGTATATTCGACCTTCGAATAGTAGCTGGGCTTGCTCACCAGTTATGGTCGCGAAGAAAAATAATACCTGGCGCATGTGTATCGACTATCGTCCCCTAAATAAAAAGACTAAACAATCAGCGTACCCATTACCAATCATGCATCGAATTTTATCTAGCCTTCGAGGCGCAAAAATTATTTCTACTATAGATCTCAGCGACGCTTTCCACCAAGTATTAGTTGAAGAGAGTAGTCGACACTATACAGCATTTTGTGTCGATGGTCGTGGCCAATTCGAATGGATTCGTATGCCATTCGGGCTCGTTAACGCCCCTAGCACGTATCAAGCTCTCACTGACCAAGTTCTCCGAATCGTCATGCAAATTCTCTGGAAAAAGGCTCGGAAATATTTACCCAGCGCGCAAGAAAAAATTTTTGCCTACTTAGATGATTGGATTATTATCAGCAATACTTTAGAAGAACACATGACTTATTTACAAGCTGTTTTTGAAGCTTTTCGGATCGCGGGCCTCAAAATGAACGAAGAAAAAAGTCAATTCGGACGTTCAGAAGTTAAATTCCTAGGTTTCATAATTAATGAAGAAGGCATGAGTCCAGACCCAGCGCGACTCGAACCGATAGCTGAATATCCGCGACCTACTAACCGCAAGGAACTCCGTAGATTTAACGGTCTTGTAAATTGGTATCACAAACACCTTAAAAATATTGCACAAGTCCAAGGTCCCTTAAAGAAATTGACAAGCACCCGTGTAGACTGGAAATGGACTGATGTAGAAGAAAAAGCATTTGTTGAGACTAAGAAATCTCTATTACAAGCAGCCACGTTAGCTCTACCTGAGCCAGATCGCCCTTATCGCCTATATACGGACGCGAGTAACACCGGACTAGGCGCGATTCTTACTCAGTACGACGTTAAAGAGGATCGAGGAAATTTAATTATGTGTCTGAGCAGACCCCTGAATAAAGCTGAAATTAATTACACGACGACAGAAAAGGAATGCCTCGCGGTAGTTTGGGCCTTACGGAAATTACGTGGATACGTAGAAGGTCTCCCAGTTACAGTTTACACTGATCACTCCGCGTTAAAATGGCTCTATAATTTAAAAGATCCAGCAGGTCGTTTAGCTAGGTGGGCTATTGACTTATCAGCATATAAGTTAGACATTATCCATTACAGAGGAACCCAAAATGAAGCCCCAGACGCTTTATCACGCCTCTATGAAGATCCTGGACTAACAGAACTCTCATCGATCCAAAATCGTAGCATCATTGAACCAGAAATCTCATGGTACAACGAAAAAGTCCGAGTAGTCCAAAAATTCCCGGAAAAATACCCCGAATGGAAGTATGAAGATGAAAGATTATATTATTACCGCCCGACAGCAGTCAAGGAAATTTTAGGTGACATTACTGCTTGGAAAATCGTCCTCACAGAATCTGAAATCAGGCCTCAACTCGAGAAAGCCCATTGTGATGTTCAATCAGGACATTTAGGCATCGATAAAACTTACTGGCGCATCCGCGAGACCCATTACTGGCCTGGTATGTTCCGAGACGTTGTTTCCTATGTCAATTCTTGCGAGAGCTGTCTTAAAACGAAAAGTAATCAAGCTAAACCGCAAGGCTATATTGGTACCAGACCACCAACTCAGCCATGGACTATTATCTCCATGGACACCATAGGCCCCTATACTAAATCCTCATCTGGTTGTCAATACGCATTAGTTATTGAAGATATTTATACCCGATACTTAGAAATTTTCCCATTAAGACAACAAACTGGCAAAGAAATAATCAAACATTTACGCGGAGTATTAACCCACTGGGGCCCAGTTAAACAAATTATCTCAGATAATGGTAAAGAGTTTATAAACAAAGACGTTTTGGCCCTTATAAGACAGTACAATATCTTACTTACACCTACTCCAATAGGACACCCATGTGCGAATCCCGTAGAACGTTGTACAATAAAACCCATGATTATTTCATTCACTGGACAAAACCAACGAGACTGGGACCTTCACATACCAGACCTAAAATTTGCATATAATACTGCCGTTCACACCGCCCTAGGCGTACCCCCATTTTATTTAAATCATGGCCGTGACCCACACACTATCTCAGATACACCCGTTACTGAAAATTTTGACGAGACCGACATAACTGTTTGGAAATCCCGAATAAGTAGAATAGACGAGCTTCGGCACTTTACAGAACATTATATGTTAAAAGCCCGGGAACGAACACGAAAACAACACGAAAAACGGTTCTCGACTCAATCTATTAATTTACAGGTTGGGGATCGCGTTTTTTTTGTTAACTAACTATTTGATTAAACAAATGATAAATATGTTTGTAAAAAAAGTTCTTCACACGATAGGATATTTATCCGATTCATGAAATTCTGAATCGATTGATACCTATATTGTGGAAATGAATTTTTTTTTGTTAACTAACTATTTGTTTAAACAAATGATAAATATGTTTGTAAAAAAAGTTCTTCACACGATAGGATATTTATCCGATTCATGAAATTCTGAATCGATTGATACCTATATTGTGGAAATGAATTTTTTTTTGTTAACTAATGATTTGTTTAAACAAATGTTAAAAATTAAAAAAAAAAGTTCCTTACACGATAGGATATCTATCCGATTCATGAAATTCTGAATCGATTGATACCTATATTGTGGAAATGAATTTTTTTTTGTTAACTAATGATTTGTTTAAACAAATAGAAAAAATTAAAAAAAAAAAGTTCCCTACACGATAGGATATCTATCCGATTCATGAAATTCTGAATCGATTGATACCTATATTGTGAAATCGATTTTTCAAAATCTAATTAAGACTTAGAAAAAAATAGAAAAATTTACAAGAAAAAATAAAAAAATGAAATTACTCCGAGTTTCTGAGCGACCGCTTACTATTGTTATTATTCGCCTCACATTATCATTATTTCCCCCATTTTTCTCCGTCAGCGGTTTGAGGGGAATGGCGCATGCTTAATGCCTCGGGTCCCGACATCGAAACCCCGTAGAGCTCATATTTTTTTAAACTAGTACACTGTAATTTTGTATTAAAAAAATTTTTTTTTCAAAATTTTTTCTTTCAGGTCGATTCTTTATTGCCGAAAAAATTTATTCATGCAAAAAAAATATATTTTTTTTTATTTTAACTATTTTTTATTGCATAAATAAAAAAAACTGAAAATTATTTATATAAATTCAAAAAAATTTTTTTGAGCTTAGCCAATTTTTTTGCTCATAATAGACAGTAAAAGCTTTGATTTAAAAAAAAAAAATAAATCGATTGATTTTTTGCGGAGTTACAGCTATTTGTTTATAAGCGCTCGAGCGGAACCGCGCTTTTCTTGATTAAAAAATTAATATCTCGTAAACTATTAGTCGTAGAGACTTCCGGTTAGGCTCATTTTATGCCTTATTCAATTCTCTAAATTTCATACGCAATATGTCTCGACTACTTCCGAGATATTTTAATTTAAAGCTCAACGCTAAAACGCTATTTTTTAAACAAAAAAAAGCAACACTTCCCACATACACACAAATGTTAAGAATATTTTTCTGAGTATTTTAAAGAAAAATAAAATTCAAAATCGGATCATCATGTCGAAAAGTTGCCAACAAACCCCTTTTTTTTCCACGTTGACTGGACTACTAGAACATTCGCTGGTTTAGTTTTTATGACCGAAAAATTCGTGAAAAAGTCACTTATCGTTTTTTTTTTCGAGTGTAAAAATTAATCATTCGTTTTACCGAATTAATTGATTTCAAAAATCAATTCAATCAATAAAACAATTTCAGATGTTAACTAAATTAAATTGATTAATTTCAGTTAATTGAAAATTCTCACTACGAACGTTGAAAATGATTTCACACCTCAAGGTCGACTGAATGACTCTCGAGTTTAACTCCCCATGAAAATCACTCAGTTCAAACTAACGAATATCATGAAGATATTGATTAATTGAATAAATAACACTTGTCGATTGAATAATCAAATTTATAAATATAGAGGAGAAGTAAACCGAGTATTAGGTAAACCGCGGTCCATTTCTTTCCCACAGAGTCATTATTGATACCTTGACTATTACTCTCTACTGTTACTACAACTCTCAAAAATGGTCTACCTACCTGCGACACCTGAGTGCATTTACGTGGCAATTTTTCCTACCGTTAGGGTTTTAAAGAATTTTTTGTATTAAACCTCTAATGTGTTGAACAATGTGTACCCTGATTTACAACTTGAGTATTTGTAGATAATATGTATGTGTGTGTAAAAGTATCTATAGTATTGGAAACATCTACCAATAGCCACAGGTAACTAGAAACCAGGTTCAAAATTTATTTCCATGTTCCATTTAGTGACGAGTTACTTTAACGTACACATGTGTTTTTCAAAAAGCGTTGTCGAATATTAATTTCGAAAATTTTGAGTTTGTATAAAATATATACAGTGTTATCGTGTTTTTTAAGTGAATTTTTGATCTTCATTACTTAAAGTATTACTTTGTAATAAATTGTGAATGTTGATATTTATCTATTTGTACATTTGTAACAGGGTAAAATTACCCTGAATCGATGTCGCCGAATAACGATAATTATTCAACGCAGCACTGGCGCCTCTCGATCTTCGGGCCTGAAGAGAAAATAGGAGGGAGTAGTTTTGGGTTATTATAGGTGAGCTGTGCAGTGCAAAAGAGAGAAGTGGTGTAACCAAAGGACTAATTGCCACGGAAATCAAGAAGGACCGATCCCCGGAGTAGTGACGAGACGAAGGAAGCCAACAACAACTAGGATTTCATCCTTAAACAGTGAGTTAGATCGTCGTTTTATTCGTCAAGGTATCAATAATTACTCTGTGGGAAGGAAGTGGACCGCGGTTTACGTAATACGCGTTTTACTTTTCCTCTCCTGATTTTATTTGATTATTTAATCGACAAGAGTTATTTATTTAATTAATCAAGATTCGATAATATTCATTGGTTCGAACTGAGTGATTTTCATAGGGGTTTATACCCGAGTCATTCAGTCGACTTTGAGGTTAAGAATCATTTTTAACATTCGTAGTGAGAATTTTCAATTAACTGAAATTAATCAATTTAATTTATTTAACATCTAGAACTGTTTTGTTGATTGTGATAATTTTTAGAATCAAGTAATTCGGTAAAACAAATGATTAATTTTTACCCTTTAGAAAACCGACAAGTGACTTTCAAGACAACCAACTAGCGAATATCTTGGCATCCACTTTACTAACGCAACTTTTGTCGATTTTTATGCTTGAATATTTTACATGAAACTCTTTGAATATTATGTTAGAATTATTTTACTGGATAATTTTTTATAAAATAATTTATTGAGAATTTATTATTGTTAAAACGCGTGAATAATAATTGCTGCTTTAGCAAGTGGATAGTATAAAAAATTGATTTTAAATAAATAATTTTGAATTTAATTATTAAAATTGTTTGTTAAGATTGAATTAATTCGCCAGGAAAATAATTTGAAAAATCTGGGACAGAACAAACGTTGAGATTATTAAGACCTCTGTCGTTATATTTTAATTTATTAATTCAAGATACGAAGACTTCTTGGAATTAAATATTTATTGTTGTATTATTAAGACCACGGAAATAAATTATTTAAGAATTTGAAACTGGAAATTGGAATTAAAAATTGAGAATATTTAGCTTAAAGTTTGTAACAGAGTAAAATTACCCTAAATCGATAAGTTACCAGAGATCGATAATTGGTCGACATAGCACTGGCGCGTCTCGATCTTCGGGCCTAAAGGGAGAATAGGAGGGGGTAGTTTTGGGTTAAAATAGGTGAGCCGTGCAGTGGAAAAGGAAGAAGCAGTGTGACCGCCAGATATAGTGCCACGGAAATCCAAAAAGACCGATCCCCGGAGTAGTGACGAGACGAAGGAAGCCAACTACAACTAGGACTTCACCCTTGATTAGAGAGTTAGATTATCGTATTATTCGTCAAGGTATCAATTATTACTCTGTGGGAAAGAAGTGGACCGCGGCTTACCCAATACCCAGTTACTTCTCCTAATTAATTGACAATTGGATCGTTTAATCGACGATTATTTAAGTAGTCAGAATAAAACATTTGTTAGTTTTGATTGAGTGATTTTCCTGGGGGTTTATACCCGAGAGTCACTCAATTGACCTTGCGGGGGAAAAATTTAACAACTTAAAAAATTAATCAATTAAAAATAATTAACATCTAAAAAATTCACTTAATTCATTGTTATAATTTTTATAATAATTAACGCGAGAAAAATGATTAATTTTGTCGTTTAAAAAATAATCGTCAAGCGTTTTATTCATGGAATTTTTGGTCAAGCGTCAGTACAATTTGTGTCGCAGTAAATTCCAATACCCAAGGTCACAGAAAACTGAGCTAGCGAATGTTCTCGCAAGAAGAGGAATATTTCTACTTTTGTCAATTTTTACAAATTATAAAATTATCTTGAATTTTTATTGAAAATTATATTAGGAGTTAATTATTGAATTATTTTTAATACTGTAAATTATTTTATTTATTGATTATAAAATTAATTGATTTTGGAGATTAACTCCGTGAATTCATTAAACTAAAAATTGTCAAAAAATCAGAATTAATAACGTGGACATTAAGTCCAAGTAATTAGTTCTGTATTCACTAAAATTAATAAGAAATATACAACAAGACAGTTAAAAATACTTTTTATTCTGCCGTATAGACATTGCTCTAAACATCTAACAGGTGATCTGAGGAGGAGGCGCGGAATACAATTGAACGATTAAACGAACTTACCTAAGTGAAGTTCTATCGCAATTGTGTGAAGCGCCTCCTCCGAAAGATCACCTGGTAGTACCCCTACTTCATGTACTTATTTCCACACGGTTTAAAGACAAAATTTCTGACTTACCTACCGCGCGCTGTCTCCACAGGCGGCGTTCCGGTTCTAAACCTCATTCTTTTAAAGTGCTGCCGTATGTTCAAGGGCTATTCTCTAGGATAAAAGGGACAGGGTGGGACTGATCTTTCGGAGGAGGCGCTTCATACAATTGCGATAGAACTACACTTAGGTAAGTTCGTTTAATCGTTCAATTGTATTCCGCGCCTCCTCCTCAGATCACCTGTTAGATGTTTAGAGCAATGTCTATACGGCAGAATAAAAAGTATTTTTAACTGTCTTGTTGTATATTTCTTATTAATTTTAGTGAATACAGCTTCAGCAAAAATTTTAGGGTCTTGAACGACCTTTCTATCATAGAATTTTCCAAATGTTTTAGACCTTTGTGTCCATCCAGCTGTTTTCCTTATGAGGTCGATGTTTATGCCGCTTGCCTTAGCGGCCGAGGTTGCTGCATAACGTGTGCTATAGGCTGTGAAAATTGTAATGTCAATACCACTTTGCTCCATTACTGTCTTAATCCACCGACTTAGAGTCTGAGATGTAACAGATTTGTGTGGTTTTCTCCATGAAATAAAAAGATTATAGTCTGATGTACGGTGAGATTTGGTCTTCACCAAGTATTCATCCAGCGCAGTTACAACACAAATAGAAGGATTTTCTTTAAAAACGGGTAACACCAGTGTTGGTTGTTTCTTATTCTTTCCGGAAGTCTTTATTTTGGCCGGAATCTTAATCACGACGCGGTCCTCAGATCTATCGATATTTCTTATATCGATAGCCGCTAGAGTCTGCATCCTATGCCATGTAGCAAGAGCTAGAAGAGTGACTGTCTTCAGAGACAATTGATCTAATGGGACCTTATCATAAGGAAACCATTTTCCCAGAAAATTTAGCACAATTTGAGGATCCCATGTTGCGTCGTATTTGGGTTGAGATGGTCTTAGCTTCGATGCACCTTTGCAAAATCTCTTTACCTGAGCGTCTTGTCCAATCTCTGGCCCCAAGATCAGAGCCACAGCTGATGTTGTAGAGTTAAGCGTACCGTAGGCTGATCCTTTATCAAATTCGCCTGCCAAAAATCTTAGTACGTCCGGGATTGTTGCTTTAAATACATCAGTGTCCGTTAAATGACAGAATTTCCACTATCGTTTTAGTGGTCCTTCATACTGATGAAGAGATGAGTCCGACAATGAAGCCAACGCAATTTTTATTGCCTCTTCTGGCATCCCTTTTTTCGCATACGCCTGCTGGATGATATTCCTGCCACCAGGGAAATCTGGTGCCAAAGCGGATGTGGTTTTCTGTCAGAAGAAAATAACATATTAACATTTGGCTTAAAGATAATAGGAGGTGATTCGAACATTTCCATACAGCGAGGGTACCAGCTCTGAGAGGGCCAGTTAGGAACCACTAGGATACCTCTAGCTCTCTCATTAAAAATTTTCTTTAATATCTTTGGAATTAAAGTAAATGGAGGAAATGCATAAAAGAACCAGGGAGACCAATTAACAGTGAAGGCGTCAACCCACAGTGCCCCTGGGTCTCTTTTCCACGAGCAGTATTTTTCGCACTTTGTATTTACTCGACTTGCGAATAAGTCAATTTCAGGAGTTCCTAGCGTTTTACAAATTTTTGTAAAGGCTGATTGATTCAACTCGAACTCTGTTTCCGGCTCTAATCTCCTTGATTCGAAATCTGCGACTTCATTTTCTTTGGATGGGATATATGAAGCGAAAATCCAAAGATTTCTCTCTTCACACCACTTCCAAATTAATTTTGCGATCTTACTTAACCGTTCAAACTGCGTACCTCCCATACGGTTAATGTAAGCAATGGCCGTTGTATTATCTATTCGCAGTAAGATATCACAATTACGTTTATCCTCAACGAAACATTTTAGCACGAAAAACGCTGTGAGTAGCTCAAGATGATTAATCGGTAACCCTCTTTCATCTTCACCACAGTATCCATGTGTTCTTTTGTTACTGGTAGCGGCACCTCAGCCCGTCAGAGATGCATCTGAGAATATTTCTATACAAAACTTCAAGGATTTTATAGGCTTATAAACGATATCGATATTATTTTTCCACCAGGAAAAATCTTCGTTTACATTAGATGATAATGTTATACGAGCTTCATAATTTTCTCGATTGGTACGTAGGGCTTCAAATTTCTCTCGCTCAAGGTCTTTCAAATAGACCCAACCGTATTTTACTGCTGAACAACAGGCCTCCAATGACCAATCAAGGAGGAAAATTCTCGAATTTTACAATTCTTTAAATTTTCGAATTTTTTAATTAAACTTTTGACCGCGGAACGTTTTTCTTTCGGAAGTTTTATTCTTATTTCTGCTGAACTGATAATAAAGCCTAGAAAGTGACACTCTTTTGAGGGAGATAATTGGCTCTTGACCTCGTTAATTATGAACCCTAATTTCTCTAATAATTTACGAGTTTTAAATAAATTATTAATACAGTCGATCTCTGACTTCCCAAGAAGCCATACGTCGTCCAAATAGACAACTGAAATAAACCCTCGTTGTCTGAGCCAAGTAAAAACAGGTTTAAGTAATTTTGTAAATTGATATAGCTTACCACCGAATTCAAATTTTAAATATTTCTTATACTTTTCCACTATTGGAATAAGATAGTACGCGTCTTTGAGGTCTAAAGTGGCCATAAAGCAGCCGTTGTATATTAACTCGCGCACTGTACGTAAATCCTCTAACTTAAAATGTTCTGTCTTAATAAATTCATTCAAGTCTTTTAGGTTAAGAATTAGCCGATGTGACCCATCTGGCTTTGGTACTAGAAAAATTTTTGAAATGAATTGCCCCGGTTCATTTATGCATTCCTCAATAGCTCCCTTAGCTATAAGTTCATTTATTGGTTCTGAAATCAGACTGTACTCTTTTGAGGACCAACTGTGAGCCCTCGGTGGGTATGGTTGAGAGACGCTAATACTGAAGGGTATCTTGTACCCTTTGACCCACTCAATAATAGGTTTATTGCCAAAAAGTTTCTCCCAGGCTGGTAGGAAATGTCTTAACCGCCCTGCAAGTACACTTACCGGACTATTTATTTCCTGTACGGACGACGATCCTTGTTCGTTGATGATCTGCTCGCATAATACAGTTTTCTCTGGTTCGTGTTCGGCTTGGAGGTCTGAACTGGAGCACGCTGGTTTACTACCCCCCTCAACTCCTCTCGAACACGATAGGTCTGCTGAGGGAGGGGTTTCAAGTTTTTTGACTTTGGTATAGCTGGTGTTTTGCCTAGCGGCTTTAAATCTTTTGAAGTACGCTCAATTACTTTAGCTGTTTTCAGGGATTCCTTAAATCCTTACCAAATAACCATTCATCCATCACCGTAGCATTAAGAGTTTCTTTAAGGGCTGGGTTAATGTTAGCTGAGATGATCAGACGTCTTGTTAAAGATTCGTCCCGCTGCAAATCAACTAAGACACTTGCAGTGTCGCTAAGAGTCGCCACTAGATTAGTGGTTTCAGGAGTATTCCCTTTTAGGAGGTCTGATAGTACAGAACCTAAAGCTGACAAACATACGCATACTTTGCGTTGTTTCTCAATAAGACGCTTGTCTTTATTGATTAAAGGTTCCAGCAATGAAGCTTTTATTTGAGCGTTTAATTTTTGAGGTTCTAAAATTAAACAATTCTCGGGAGTTGGGTATTTCTTGAATAACAACTCTCGCTCTTCGGTAGGGAGACCTTCTTTTAAAATACCTTTCCATCTGACAAAGATATCGTTATGGATAGCTGGACTAGTCTTCTTCTCCTCGTCAATTCGTTTACCAATAGTTTCCAACAATTTTCCTTCAATAACAGGATCTTTGACCACTTCGGTAGATTCTTTGGGCTTGTCTGTAGACTCAATAATTGGCGTATCTTGCGTCTGCTTAGTTTCAGCTCCATTTTGCCCTGGTGTACCCTTGTCGCCCAGAGTCTGATTATTTTTCTCTGTTTCACTTTGATCAGTTACTTTCAAAGAAGAATCAGTTGTTTTTGGATCATTCTTCCGAGGCGTTTCAGTGGCTGATGCTGAAATTTCTGTAGCGGGAGTGATACCAGAATTCGTCTAATTGGATTTTTTGCTAGTATCAGCTGCCAAAACATCTCGTAGGATGTTTTCTAAGGGAATAAGTGGGCTGCGTTGATGATCTGACGACGATGAAGACTCTTCCTCCGACTCTGATGACGATCTTCGATGTTTATTCCCTAGAATACACAAATAATTGTAACGAGACCGCAGGCAAGTTTGTAATCCGTGGATACGCAGTTTTATCTCTGTTGAATTATTACTTGAATAATTTTATCTATCCTCGTCATTGAGGATAAGCTAAATTATTTTTGGGAACTTGTCCACAGATAATTTAAGGTAGTCGGATAAATGAGAGGTGGAGCTTGTCCAACCTTTACATGGTACTTGACCATCTCATTTATGTCACCGCAAGTTTATTTACAACTTGTTGTATTTAAACTTTTAACTTTACAAATTATTTTGAATAATTCTCAGCAAATGAAATTTTATTTTCTGTGAACAGAAAACAAACATTTGTTGAGGTTATACTTACGTTTTTTCAACCGATGAATTTCTTTCTCTTAATCACGCATCTTCTTTTTCATGCGTTTTAATTCTTTTATCCAGTCATTTTCATCATTCTTATGAGATCTCTTTCTCTTGTGGCCCATTTTATTTATTTAATTTTAATTAATTAATCGGACAGTTAAAAATTTACCATGTGGTTTTTCTTACACAAAGAAAAGGAATGAGGTTTAGAATCGGAACGCCGCCTGTGGAGACAGCGCGCGGTAGGTAAGTCAGAAATTTTGTCTTTAAACCGTGTGGAAATAAGTACATGAAGTAGGGGTACTACCAGGTGATCTGAGGAGGAGGCGCGGAATACAATTGACCAACTATTGTTATATTATTAAGAACATGACAATAAGTCACTTAAGAATCTTAAGCTATTTAATATTTTAATACCGAATTAAAATTAACAATCGGAATTTGAAGTAATTGTTAGTTCAAAGTTATATGGAAATTAGTTGTTAACTGAAAATATTGTTTTAAAAGAATTTCTAATGATTGGATATTTCAATTAGCTAAATCTTAAGCGGCATGATGGCCGAGCGGACTAAGTCATTATCCCGTTAGTTCGGTCGCACATCATGCCGTGAGGCGAGGGTTCGAGCCCCGACGTTTGTTAGAATAGTTCCAACACCAACCGTCGGGGGTCGCTCCGGTAGCCGAACTGTACTGGCATGGGTTTTCTCTGTGGTTTCCCCATCGCCACTATTCCAACAACCGATCGAAAGGGGTGAGGAATAGGGTAAATGCAGTACAGAAAGCACAAGTCGGTCCACAGCCGCATGGAAAATAATGAAAGATATGTGCAGGAATTTGAAAGTGAGAGCAGATATGTTGATAATAAAAATAAAAATAATTTGGATGCAAGAATTTTTTCAACATTACTCCTACATTTTTTGGAATAACTTTCAAACAGCTCGACCGATCGATTTAAAAAACTAATCAACTTTTAACATCGAAAAATCACGTCGATCGCCGTCGGTCTGGTCAAAGTCGGTTCATTAATTCGTGAGTTATCATTGACGAAAGAAAACCGAAAAAAGTGTTATTCCATAATTACTCCAAAATTCTTCGTTCAATCAAACTAAACTTACAAATTCATAATAGAGATTAAAAAATTGCGCCGAATGCTGCCAACCGCGTAGAAATCAATTTATTTATTCAAAAGTTACTGCAGTTTGAAAATTTGAAAAATTGTGTTTTATCGAAGTTTTATTAGACTTTTTAGCTCGAAGAACTCAAAAGCATAGAAAAGTTGTCCCTCTAAGCTCAAGGAGCTTAAATTAACACATAAATTATATTTTTGAACTTGGAGAGCTCAAAAACATCCTTAGTTCAGTTTTAAGCTCCTGATATAAAATTAGCGGGAAGTTGCACGAATGGCCTTTTGGGTCTACCGTTTTCCCAATATCTTTTACCTACTGTTGCGCACGAGGAACTATGCTCCGAAAAAGTTGTTTGCAGCTGCCTCGTTCCAGAACTCTTCGTCGAGGCTGAGGGTAGTATGGGAGAAATTTTTTTTATGAAAGGAACTAAGAAAAAATAACTCAAGTTCCGCAAGCAGTAATTCGCAAAATAAATCAAAGAAAAAAATAACAAAATTTACTGCAGAAATACAAAAAGATTGAAATAATCATCCTGAGTACCCCGAGGCAAACTTGAAATTTAAATTCGATCGCTGGCTAATCAACGTCAGTAACTAAGTTATCTCGCAAGCCCGAAGCTCGATAATGAGGCTGATCGATTCGACCGATTACCTTGGGGTTATAGCGATCAATAATTACACTCACTTATGATAACAATTAAACTTCTACAAATAATCATCACAATAATTAATAATGAAATTGGTGTTACTAAGGTATCTTATGATCCGAAAATATTAATATTATTTTTTTTTTTTTTAGTTATTTTGTTTGAGAAGCTTGAGCCAATATTTGAAGGTATGAATTATTGAATATTGTTTTTGTCTTCTACCAAACGCATGATAAATAAGTAAACAACTAACCTTAATTAACCTATAAAAATGCCAAAATGAGCCGGCCTACAATAAGTTCATGTTTATTATAAATATTATACTATTTATTTTACTTTTGCTTAAGTTAATTTTATTAACTTTTGAATTGTTACTATTTAATTTATTGTAATTGAATTATTTTTTTTTTTTGGAGTCTTACGCGTCAGCCTTCTGGCCTAGACACGTGGGATTTTTACGTCCCTTCCTACTATTTTTTTTTTTGATGTGCCGAACTACACATCTTAACCTCCTATCCGCAGCTGTGGCCGTCTTACAGTCTGTACCCGCATTCGCCTGTGCCCCACCCTTAGCACAGTGACCGAGGAAACCACAGAAACCTGGCCAGGATACAGTCGGCAAGGGAGCAAGCCTTGGAAATCGCAGAAAAATTGCGACTGCCAGGGCTCGAACCCACGCCTGAGCGACTGTTGAACGGACAGTTTAAGACTTAAACCGCTCGGCCACGCGGTCGCTCTAATATTAATATTATAAAACAAACTAAGAAAAATCCTTCGACATTATTGCACTTTATTTCGCCCGTCAGCGGTGACAAATTGTAACAATTAATTTCGCAATTCGTTGAGTTAATTACTAATGTTTATCCCACGAGTTACCTAAATAGACACCCACTACTTACCCTGATCGATGCTGCTGTTCTCGGGTTGTTCTGGTGATGATATACTACGGCGGTCAGCCCTTAGCTTCTACGTCGTTCATTGGCGCTACGGTGGATATACGGCGATTAATCGTACGCTCAACGGAGAAAACGTTCTCAGCGACGATGTCCAGGTATAAACCTCCTCTGGGGCAGGTCGAAAAATTGTCACGATAACAACAGGTCGTAATAGAACGAACCAATTGCACTAAGCGTTAAATGAAACATTATTAGGTGATTGGATGGTTGCTGTGGAAGATATCTCAGATAGCTTAATTGGAATAGCCTGTGGTGGATAACCAAAAAATCCTGGTTCGATTCTCGGTCCAGGCTATCTGAATTTTTTTTTTTTAATTTTTGAGTTGAGGGATATTAAGATTACTATTATTTACCCAAAAATAGTTTAATTAACTACGTATTATAGTTTAATGATTTCATGAAAATTGATCCTCCATATTTGATACCTTGTTACGTCCAAGAAAAATTAATATTTTTAGATTATTTTTTTTTTGTTAAATAAGTTTTTAGTTAAATACGACAAACTTATATCTTGAGAGACCCATAAAAAGGGACTAAAATTTTATGAACTTCTGAAATTCTATATTATGTGTTTAAGATAACAAAATTTATTTTTAATATCTTTCGTTCTATTCCGACAAACATTTTTAAATAAAAATTCTTCAAAAAGAAACGTTTGTCAAAATAAACAATATAAAGTAACGAACTTTTTTTTTATATATATAACGGTTGTAACAGGGTAAAATTACCCTAAATCGATAAGTTACCAGAGATCGATAATTGTTCGACATAGCACTGGCGCGTCTCGATCTTCGGGCCTAAAGGGAGAATAGGAGGGGGTAGTTTTGGGTTAAAATAGGTGAGCCGTGCAGTGGTGAATGGAGAAGTAGTA